>WURS02441707.1:0-14884 GCA_011762765.2 Rhinocypha anisoptera
CATACAAATTCGTCAAAAAAGGGCTGGCATTTTTCACGCATACCAGGCCTAAGGGCCTGGCACTAAAAGGGTTAAATGTCATTGAAACTTTAATAACACAATTACAATTGAATAGCTCAAATGATAAATATTAGTAACTGATGTGCCATTAAGTACCCATATCAAAAAACTTTCCTCCAGAGCCATGTCTCTCTTAGGACTCCTTTATAGATTCAGCAAGATTGATAATCCATTAGTTCTTAAAACTCAATTTTTCCGGGCTGTGTTCTCCCCATTCTGGAGTATTGTTCCCCTGTCTGGTATTCTGCGTGCCCCTCCAACCTAAAAATTCTAAGCAGGCCACTCTACTTTTTCCTTGCTAGAGTCAGACATCATGTTCCCACCCTCCAGAATCTTAACAACACCGAATTATGACACAGTTTAGGTATCACTTCCCTACAACAGTGCCGGTCTGTAGCGGACCTCAAATTTCTCCATGGAATCATGAATGGCCACTTCATATGAACCGAACTCCTCCCTCCAACTTTTGTCAATGCTTACACCCTCTCGCAAAACTCAAGCTCTATTTCAACTGCCTCCCACCCGTTGTGCATCACTTGACGACCCAGAGAGCCCTCACCTACACTGTCTCTCTCTCACAAGCCTTCAATTCCCTCCCTTATGTCTCCCTCCCTCCCCTGAAATAGATATAACCACTCATCCGACACCCTTCCTTCACATTCATCATAAATAGACAAGGTACTCTTTTATTAGTTTCAAGTAGGAAACTGCCCGGTCTTCCTTTCCCTTATTTATATCTTTCCTTTTTTATGCATATGATTGCTTCTCTTGTTTATGTCTTTATTTAAAGTGATTCTTGTGTTGTTTGTTATTCATTTATTAAACTGTTGTAATTCCAATGTAAAGGCATTTATTGCAGTTTTTGGATAAATAAATAAAAGTAAAGAAGGAAAGACAAGAAAAGCAGACTCTATACAGACCACAAGACTGTTTTCTTTTTTTCAGAACTCACTAAAGACAATCTTGTGCTTCTCTCCCTCGGCTGAATAAATTCCACCATTATCCCTCGACAACATCCTGCATATCAGGTGTGCTTGATTAACAATCGACAGTATGCTGCCTTCACTCACCAACTCAGACATGCTTCCTGAACTGCTGAATTATTATTAAAAACCTGTTAACCCAAAAACTTAAACCTGTAAACTTAAAATGTCTCCTTCAGGAATGTTTAAACATTGCACAAACAAAAATTTCTATGATATAAAACATTACTTCTTCATTGGTACATTTTAATACTATCTGTTCTGATTGCTATGTTTTGTTCATTGTACCTAATTTGTATTTATGCATATATGTACTTTTAGGTCAAATATAAATTTGATGTATTCCAGTGTCCAATGTTCGTGACCTCTTAGAAATGAGTAGTAGTAGTATTTTTGTTTGTAGGGTGTTTTGACGAATATGGTCATTTAGCACCTCTTCAAAGTCTTAGAAAAACCCATCTGGATAAACACAAAAACCATGCCCTGGGCAGGACTCAACCTTTGGGTTAGCCTGCGAGCATGCTACCCACTATGCTAACCCGGTTGGCTCTTAGGAATGAATAAATATCGTAATTATTATTTTTTTGTAAGAAATTTCATTTTTATAAATGTGATCAGTTACTTTGTTTCGTGAAGAAATGCTTTCTTCTTTACAATGTAAAATACACTTAATTTTTAGCATTTAATTTTACATAATTTGTGATTTTCATTCAATTTAAATTACAAAATTTATTTTGATTTAATTTTTTCTATTAATTTTCATTTGATACCTCAGAGAAATGGAATTTTGTCTTCAAATTCCTGAAAACGGCTGCTTATTCAACTAGTGAAACACCAGGATGGGTTAGCTTTATATACGAGTGATCTCTGCTAGTAGTAAAAAGGATTTCATCAAAAATGCCTAATATTCAAGGATGTCAAAAATTAAAGCTTGGTTTGGCTAAATTCATCATATTCTAAGAACACTGTAAGAGTATAATTCATGAGAGGGGCGGCTTCAAGCTTAACTCCGTGGGATTCTTTTGCCTTGAAGTAAATTGCAGCGCAGAAGGAATCAGAGTTTTTTCTTCAGTTACTACGACACACAAAATAAATATAAATAATGATTCAGGATCATTTATAAATTACCATATAATAATGCACACTGTTAAATGCAGGTTAACAATAATTTTCAACACGATTTTATTAAAACTTAAAAGGTATAAAATAATGAAAGATAGGATGCAAAAAGGTGAAGTCATTAAAATTTCCCATGCCTACTGGGTTGGAATTCAATAAAATGTCCTCTGCCCTTTCAGTGGGTCGGTAATATTGTAAACTTGAAACATGAAGCATTTTTATTAGGAGGAATGGGAAATACAAACAAAGAAAAAACAAATTTTCACTGATTATAAAGCATTGCCATAAGCCATCGTCCTTTTTCAACAAATTAAACCATGAGTTAAGAGCTGCAATTTCTCTTACTTATCTATGACAGTCAAATCGATCACGTCTACTCGTTCTGAATGAGATTAACTACATGGTGCAACACACTGGAAATGGACTTCTTTAAAATTTGCAGTTTCCGGTGTGATGTGGTGGAATTCGAACACATTAAGGATAAGGAGATGGCAATTTTCCACTGTTAAAAATATACTTTATTTTTACCAGTTTCTATGTCACTGCATCATCATCAGACCGGTTACTTTCTTCTTTACTTCATTTTGAGAAACCAAAATGTTTACACAATGAGTGTTAAGGGAGACTGACATTTATTTGTTACTAATTCAGAAATAAACCCGTTTTTATGCACAACATAGGTCTACCTACTCTAACATTTGCTCGCAATACTCATCTCCATCAATGAAACCGCAGATTATGCTGAGACAAATGTTTGTTGGGCAACAGCTCTTTGAAAAAAAGGAGAAAAATAACTGGAATCACAATCAGTGATGAAATCAATTATGTTTAAGCTCTGAATTCCCATCCAAGGGGAATAACCAACTGCCTTGAGTAACATAAAGCAGAAAAAAAAACATTGGAAATGTTACCTGAAATTGGCAGCTATGTCCTGAACTTCCATTGCCGATGCTAAGAGGCCGGTGGCATAACTCTGCAAGGGTTCAATGGACTTCTCTGCCCAAGAATATAAGCGCAGTATAAGCCCTTCCATTTCCTGCTAGGAACAAACATACACACAGAAATTGATTTAGTGTTGAAAACAAATGCAAAATTCTAAATATGTCAATATTAAAACATATTCTTTCCCTACAACTGGTACCGTTCAAACAGACTCTGGCTCTTCTAAAAATCCAACCTCCATAGAGTGTGCAACGGGTGACAAACGAGAAGAGTGCGGGTGTTGTCAGAATGCAGGAGAACATTTTTCCCTAACTCCAGAGTCAGACAGTGGGGTGCCAAGTAAAAATTATGGTTGACAGGAACGAATCTGTTGGATTCAAACATCCTTGGACCTTTCGTTACATTTTCTACAGAAATTGGATTTGAAAAGACAAGGCAATATCAGATCTGGAATGGAGATTTAAAATGTTGGCAGCTTTGAGGTAGAAGGGTCCAACACATGTAGTTAGCAAGACCTCACATATTTTATTTAAAAAATTATTATTATTAATAAGATGTCACAAATTAGTAGTTTAGCAGCTTGAAATATAAATTATATTATTATGTTACAAAACAGTGAATTCAGAAGCAACGGCCGCCATTCCGGCATTGTTTACTGATCAATGTTTCTGGCTGTGGTTGACAGAAGGTTGGGCGATAGTAAAATTGAGTTTCATCTCATGTCAGCTTACAGAAATGCCTTCCTGAAACGTGGGAACATTTTCACTGGAACCTGAGAACAACAGAAGTGCAGTTTGTGTATGCGTACGGTGGCATAAGAAAATCTCAAGGAATTGCCAAGTATACATCACCATCGTTAAAGCATCTGCACACAAAGCACGCATTAATTTACAATAAGTGCAAACAAGAACAAATTCATTTACAAGAAGTTTCAACAATTATCTCCTGTATTATTTTCATAATTTTTTAAAGTTTCAAGATTTTGTTTATTCTGTAACTCTCAAACATAAAATGTAGGATCGGGAAATAAATTAAACTTGAGATACGAAATTATATATATGGGATCAGGTTGTGTATGCAGATCAAAAAAAAAAAACATGGATTTGCCCTTCTCTTGTTGAAATACAAGCATTATTCATACATGTACCGATGAAATTTTAACAACACATACAGCTATTACCACCAATTGGCAAAAATGTAACATAAATACTAGGAATAAGGTACGGGATAGGAACACATAAAAGGACAAACACAAACGAGGTAAGGAAGCTGGAAACCCACCAATTCATATGAGAAAAAAGTTTTGTCCTCGGCCAGGACTTGAACTGAGTCTTATATATAGATATATATATATATATAGATAACATACCTGGAAAACTGCAGATGCTTCTAACCCAGGCATTATATCCAAAACAAGACGGCAGACGCTGATATTCAACTGTCTAGAGTCCCTTTCTGGAATGCCAAGCCGCTCCCAATAGTTATCTCTTAAATAGTCATTCACCAGCTGAAAAGAGTTCAGGAAGAAATGTGATAATGAAAATTTAAAAAATTAAAATCAACTCTCTCGCAGATGGTATACTAATTACATGACAACAAAGGTTAGTTTGCGTGATTTTACTGGTAGTGAAATAATTTACAGCAGCCAATTTCACAGTTGTTCACAGTTTGTCTTGCTGTCAGCATATGGTTTGTATAGTCGTTTGGTCTCCCGAGGAGGGCAGAAGAGCAGGAGTGTGACAATTTTGAGATGTGGATGCGAAGTGGACAGAGAGAGGAAGATGAATGCAATGAGGTGGTTGACATCATTGTAGAAGGGAATGAGCTGTTAGCAGACGTCCAAAGGAGGCTGGATAAGGGAATGGAAGGGGCTATGGGCTGGGGGACATAAGGGGGTTTTATGGGGGATAAGGGGCTGGAAAGGGCGATGTAAATTGAATTGTGAAGCAAGTCACAGCCAAATTGCGATATAAAAAGCTCTGACAAAAGGTGTGAGAGTACTTGTAATAACATGCACTTGCTATTTGCAATGTACATGCATCCCCATCATCATGAATCCGAGTGCTGTGAGTGTGGAGGAAACAAAACTCCAGAATTCTTTTGTAAATGTGTTAAGAGTGCATCTTGAGCCCAAAAAAATCATTCGTTTCTTTAGTACATGAATTCCAAATATCAGAACTAATTATTACACGTCCCCACAATTACTAAAAAAAAATATGCTGTAAAAAAGCAATGTGCGGCATGAAGAATTCAGTATGTCCTCACCATATATGACGTCATTGTATGCCACTTTAAGGAATCATTCAAAATAAAATTTTTACTAGGTTTTCCTTGTGTATTTTCATTTGTTCTTTCATTTGTCATTTCACTGTACATTTTCATTAAATAATTGTACAAACTTCAGGAACAGAACATTACATTAGTGATATCCCATTTTTATTTTCAGCCTGTATTTACTCATTCCCTTTTTGGTGCAGCCTAATTCACTGATGAGATAATCTTCATTGTTTGTCATCATGTCAATCATCTTCTTCACCTTTTCCCTGTTGCCTTCAGGGGTTGCTGTTCCTACTTTTATCTTTTTCCACCCCTTCCTGTTCCCTGCATAGCCCCACACTGTGAGAATTTTCTCCCTCTTGAGTCTTTGATTACACAATCTCTCCTTCTCACCACCACCACAATCATCTTTGGTCTTCCTACTCTGTGTCTTCTGCCCTCCACCCGGAGTTCCAGAATTTTCCTTTAACACATGGCTCTCCTCTCTCTCATAATCTCATGTGTCCATACATACCGCTTAGAAGGCATCTTTCCTTCCTGAGCCTTCTTCTTAGATGCCTCCACCACTCTTCAGCCATCCCACACGGATTTCGTCATTCCTAATCCTGTCCCTTCTTGTCTTTCCCACTGTCTCCACACCTCAGCATTCTTATCTCTGCCACACCCAGTTTCTTCATCAGTGCCTTCTTCTTTACAAGACAAGTCTCACTGCTGTATATCATGGCAGATCTCTTTACTGCCTTAAAAACCTTCCCCTTTGTCCTTTTCTTTATCCTTCAGTCGCACAACACCATACACTATTTTTTCCAATTAATCCACCCTGCTTGGATTCTGTGTGATGCATATGAACCAAGGTATTTGAACTCCTTCACTCTCTCCAATATCTTGCTCAGAAACTCCATCTCACATCTGGTATGCCCTTTCCACAAAAAACCACATATAAATCTTCCATCTACTAATCTTGAACCCTTCATCCTCTATTGCCTGTCTCCATTTTTCCAGTGTAACTTCTACTTTCTTCCCCTAATATGATATCGTCTGCAATATTTTCAGAAAAAAATGTCAAATCTTGTAGCTTTTCCAACAGCACGTCCATTGCCAAGTTGAATGGGTCAAGGCTGACACCTGGCGTAGCCCAAATGCCACTGGAAACTTTTATGTCATGCAAACACTGGTTCTTATCTTGGAGTGAGCACCGTCACACATGTCCATCACTAGTCTGACATACTTCTCTGGCACTCCCCACTCTCTCATACTTCTTCTCCACATCTCCTCCCTTGGCACACTTTCAAATCCCTCTTCTGAATCCATATACATTAGGCGTAGATCTCACCATGATTCTCCATCAGGTACCTCAAAACAAATGGTTCATTGGTCATTCCCCTGAATGAAGGGAAAAGTTTGGCACGAAGCCAAACTTGTATTTTGAGATCCTGGTTTCTTCCCTGATCCTCTTGTCCACAATTTGCCCCCATACCTCCATCGTATGTGATATTAACTTAACCTTAATTAACTTGAACTTTTGTCATTGCATAGACCCTCTCGAAAAACCCGTACTCAAAGCTCTATTTCATCTGCCCCCACCTGTTGTGTATGTCCATGACCCAGAGAGTCCTCACCTACACCGTCTCTCTCTCTCAAGCCTTCAATTCCTGCTCATATGTCTCCCTCCCTCCCCTGAAATAGATATCACCACTCATCCTATACCCTTCCTTCACATCCATTTCGTAAATAGACAAGATACCCTTTCATTAGTTTCAAGTAGCTTGTAATGTCATCCTTTTCCCATTCCTTATTTTATTCATATGATCTCGCTGTGGTTGCTACTCTTTGTTTTCATTTTTACTTAATGTGATTCTTGTGTTGTTTCTGTTATTTATTTATTAAACTGTTATAAATCCAATGCAAAGGTGTTTTTGCTTTTTTTGGATAAATAAATTAAAAATCCCTCAATAGTCCTTACAGTTCACGTTTTAAAAAATATCATCATTGGTAATTCAATCTGAAGCAGCAGTTTACTGCAGCCAAGGCTGCGTTTTTAGGGATATATTAATGTGGTGGTTTCCACATCACGGTACTGTGACCAATTCTGTTAACTTCACTCTAGCCCTCAGCTGTGGTGGTTGATGCTGGACCGATCATTTTGACCTGTGCCATCAATGCCTTTTGGTGAAACTGCTGCCTTCCACCAGAGGTTGCGTGTATCGAAGTTGTAGGCATTGGTCGAAATTTGGTGCAAGTTCAAGCCGAGAAAATTTTTGTCATCTCCAAGGCTTGAAACTGTGACCATCGGTTCTATAGTCCAGTACACACAGGTCGTGGATTTGATTCCCACCCAGGGCATGGGTGTTGTGTTTGTCCAAGTTGGTTTTTCTATGATTTGAAGAGGTGCAAAATGACCATAGCCATCAAAGCACCTTATAAATAAAAATACTACTACTACATACTCCTTTATTCTTGTGTCTCCCTCTATTTCCATCACTCACTACCATACTGTTTCCGACTTTCTTTGCGGAACATATATCAACATCCTTCAAATGAAACCAAGATTTTCAAATTCCCAGTTCTCCAAGTATGTGAGCACCGCAGCAAGGAACCCTTCTAGTTTTCCTTGGCTTCCAGATCATTACTGCTCTTCGCTTAAGTAATCTTCTGCCACTCCATTCTTCAGGACATTTCTCATCAAAAGATCTGATGCATGGATGACTCATTATGTCATAATGACCATTGTACTTCACTTGTTTGGTCAGACTGCCCTTTTGCACATTTTCTAGAGAGTAGGTCACAAGTTATTTTGTCTGAACCAGGAGCTGGTTCAACATTACATCCTACAGTGCAACATCACATTGTAACAAATTTTTGGTGCTCCCTTCTCATTGCCCACAACATCGTCTCTCCCTTCCGGTGCTTTGCCTATGAATTTTAAGTCCATCACAAAGGCTACCTAACACATGGTGCATTATATCATTGGAAACTATCTCCCAAAATGATGGGATCATGCACGGAGAAATTAGAACATGTTGTAACTCTTTCTGATCATTCATACTTGAATGATAAGTTCTCGTTGGACTTGTCTGTTATGTGAGACCTGGAGATACTGCTTTGAAGCTAAAAACATCTATTATAATAATATAGTACTGTGACAAGCAAGCAATATGGAAACATACTAACCGCTTTAGTGCCGGTAGGCCGATCTATCGGCCCCCTAGGGGTATGGGCAAAAAATGCCACGGGCCAATCTATAGGCCCGATGTTTTTTTTTGTTGTGTTGATGTTTGAAGTGTAAATGCAAAACATTGAGTTAAAAAATTTATATATAATATATATATTTATTTAAATATGTAAATCAACAAATTCCATTATTCCTGGCATTTTTCACATATATGTACCAGGTGATAACGGCTGGCACCAAAAGCATTAGTAGATAGATTATAAAATGTTGCTTGTGCAATTATTTAATCGAACCTTGGAAGACAAATAGTTGGAAATCAAGAAGTGGAAAGCTGTAAGTTAATTTAGGGTTGGTATTGAGGTGACATGTACATCCGTGCGGTTGGTTACATTGTCAAAAAGGAAAGTACCCTCAGGTAGAGGCATATGACATTCACTGATATGCATGATATCATGCATCTTGTCAGGTGGCCTTAATGGTCCCACAAGTGTATTTACTATGTATTTCCCTAACCCTGATCTTTGAGAATTTCCTCCTTGACAATCATGAGACCAACAACCTTTGTCATATGGTCACTGAAGTGTTTCGCTCAGTTTATAAATGTGGCTTATCATTTGCTTGCATTGGGAAAGCTTTGGAAAACACTAGGAAAATGAAGACAAAGTCGGGAGTTAATGGATCAGCACCATTGCAGTGATCTCCTTCCCCATGCCATGCCTGCCACTCAAGTTCCTCATGAAACTTCATTGCAACACATGCAATGTTGCTACACTGCTTCTATCCATCCAAAAACTTAAGCATTACCTCCTCGTTTGTACAATAAAGGCGAGCTTTACAGTGGAGCTAACTTCGTGTAAGGCCACCCAGGTGTGAGAAAAAGTCATTTTACATTTTTATAACAACTTCTTTTCTTTTAATTTAATGAGAATTTGAAAAACCAATTGATAAAGGATTAATTCAGATAATGCTAAACTGTGGTCTCATATAATCATCTCAACTGTGGTTTTACAGAGGTTTTCAATTCCAGGTTTGCAACAGGGAGGAAAAAAATAGGGACTTTATTTCTATATCCCCCCTATATTTCAAGAAATGGCGATAAAAAATTATTCTAATATATGTACTGTATAACGCAATATAAAACAAGCTAAAATTAATTATCAATTGCATTGAGATCGATAGTACCATTTGATTGTAAGATAATTTTAAACTAGGATATCCATAATTTTTAGTCCCCTGGTATGACAATGTTTCCTATCTTTTCCCATTTCCAACTGTGCACTTAAAAACACTCCTTTTCATGAACAAGTAACTTCTTCCAACTTCAATTCTTCTTCAGTTCAGTCTTCAATTCAAAGAATTCTATGAAGAAGGCCCATTATGACAGGAGGGAGGGCATCAATGGGACTAAAAAAAAAAGAATGAAATTATCAAGTTAAATACCTTGGTCATGAAATGATCTCTCCGGAATAGGACTTTTAAGATCTGCCCCAAAGAACAGGATGGATCAGCTCTCGAAGGATGCCTATCATCAAACGGATCTGGATCCATCTTCATGTAGTTTTCAGTTTCAGCCTCAATAATTTCTGCCAACCTATAAGATAAGAACATATGTGAAAGCAAAAGCTTTCCATGAAAAAAACACAAGATAATCAAAGGTTTAGAAGGTGGCACTGCTGCAATTCCACATATGTAGTAATGTTTATTTCAACACGACAGGATTCGCCACAAATAGCAGCATCTTCACCTGAAGATGTTGTTATACAGCAAAACCTGGTCATGATGTAAAAATATTTCTTTGTGAAATTGAAGTGTTCCCTTCTAAGCCTGTCATAATGAGGGAATTCCACCTAGTCAAGCCTGAAACGATTTCCCAGATAAAGGACTCATTCAGGAATCACAAAATATTGAATATGACACTTATGATCATAATAATATGTAGATTTATGATGTAATAAATATTAAAACCAGAGAAAATTTAAATTGATATTAGGTTTATAACAATGTAGGAAATTCAGGTGTAATCATTATATATAACAATAACATAATATATGCGTTATCACCAAAGAGAATATTTATCATATCGCCCATTTATTAAGCCTATAACTCATTACAACTATGCATTCCAGATATAATATCGGTGAAAATATTGTACTAGTAGCAGTCATAGTAACCATGGCAGATACACGAAAAACGACCTTGGAAAGAGATCTAAATAATGAGTTTCACAGCGTAAAATGCGGCGAATGTTATCATACGTGTAGGAAGTACAGTATGACAAAACGTACCTGGTAAGTGTTGGAACTGGGTCATAGCCAGTCTGTTGATGATCTTCTACCCATTTTTGAAGAATATATATTGCTTCTGTCAACGCTGGATGCTGTTGATGTTGTGTGATTTCCATTGTGAAATGACAACTTTCTTCAATTTGAAAAATGAAAAATAAGTGTGATGGTCATATAAATGCGGCAGACAAATAATGCTGAATGAAAACAAACCAGGTGAAATATTTTTGGAGTGAAACACTGAATAACGTCAGTAATAAATAAAACTTGCAGACGATAACACCGCAAGCTTATTGATGCATAATAATACTTTACTTATACTAAGGTCACCATGAAATACTCATTAAGGGTTGGAATATTAAATAATAACACTTATGAAATAAATATTTAAATTATTTACGTTGTTATTTCATTTAAACTCATATAATAACTAATACTTACACAGACTAGTGCTCGAAGTATAATTCAGGAAGATCGCATGTGCGGGAAAAACAGAAGAATTACGACACAAACACTCTTCCCAATAAGTTTTACATGAAAATAGAATGCATTTAGACCACGCTACGGGAAGATTGAAATAAATAAAAGCTTAAAATTTAAAAAATTTTACGTGAAGTTCTAGGCAAAATAAGAATCTATATATTTCATTAGAAGTTCGTTATCATGGTTATCACCGCGCTCCGATGAGGACCTTCAATATATTTAATCTACTCTGGTGACAAAACTCAGAAGTTCAGCGCTGAAAGTGAAAAAAATGAACAGCGTTTATTTTTAGCGAGGGTACCTGGGAAGTGGTGGGAATATTTGGCGAGTGTTGTGATATTATCATCTGAATTATGCTGGTGATTTTTCCATATGAAGGAAAATTATTAAAATAACTAATATAAATTACTGTTGCAAAATTGCTAATGTCACTTTCAACTGTACTCCATTTTTCTAGTGAAGATTCTTTCCTACCTGTCAAGTTCAAAATGAGTCAGGGACTCGCTCCTAGTAAAAGTACTGTATACCTTTCGAATATTCCTTACTCATTGACTAATAATGATTTGCATAAAATCTTCGAGAAGTATGGGAAAGTCGTCAAGTGAGTTATATAGATCGTTTCTTTTTAGCGGTAGAAAATATTAACTAGTGGATCTATGCCATTGGTCTCCATAAATATTGTGAGGTATTCCAATTTTAACTCTATGACAAGCCTTACTTTACCAAACTTTTGCCTTATATTTCTCAAAATATCCAAACTTTGGCATGTTTTGTCTAGGTTTACTCTACCCTTTGATTATGTTTTCATTTTAATAGGGCGATTTAAACAACATCATTTTTTGGCCTCATGTCACATTGCAGGGTAACAGTCGTAAAAGATAAGGACACAAGAAGGAGTAAAGGAGTGGCTTTCATTTTGTTTCTTCAAAAGGAAGATGCCCAAAAGTGTGCTCAAGAAGTAAACAACAGGGAAGTGAGTAAACAATGGGGGTTTTATTATTATTTCATATTCGGTACTCTTTCAAGACATTAATACACGTTGCTTTGGTCCAACTAGATGTTCGGGAGGACACTAAAGTGCAGTATTGCTCGTGATAACGGCCGAGCATCAGAATTCATTCGCCGTAGGTCATACCCTGATAAAACACGCTGTTATGAGTGCGGAGAAATTGATAGTCACCTGAGCTATGAATGCCCCAAAAATGCCCTTGGCATGAGACAACCACCACCAAAGAAGAAAAAAAAGAAACGCTTTGATGGTGATGATGACGATGAAATAGATGATGAAGACTCTGATGACGACGTACCAAACAAATCATCTTCGAGACCTCCGGTATCCCAAGAACGAGAGGAAGCTTCTGACAGTGAACCGGATGAGCCTGACTTAGAGACACTTAGTGCTGCTATAAAGCTTGAAGTGAGTGTTTCAATTTTAATAATTCATTATGGTATTGTAAACTAATATTTAAAATTAAACACTTGTGCTCCTACGATTTCAGCAAGAGCAGGCAGAGTTAGAAGCTTATAGGCAGAAGGTTGCCAGTGGGAACTATGATGACTTACCATCGGCATCAACACAGAAGAAGAAGATACGTCCGAGTTCCTACTTTAGTGATGAAGAGGATGTTAGTGATTGAGTGCAAATTGGGAAGCTGATCGTAGTGCACATTGACAGTTACGAGGACAGAATTGTTGGGACAGTTACGAGGCGCTGTTACCGAGGAGAAAATAACATTGGACCGTATACGATTTTGAAGTAAACTACGAATAATTCAAAGATATTTAATTTGTTCAAAGTACTCTCACATCGAACATTTTGGCCATTTGCAGTAAGCGAATTATGTGAAGGACAAGTTGCTCGACGATTTCAATTCTCTCTTGATGTATATTCATATTAATTGAACATCAACGTTTAATTTTTAGACCACAACTTTCATTTGTAGTGCTGCACATTATAACTGGAGTCTTAAAATATCGGATATAGATCCAAGGAAAACACTTTCTTTCAATATTTAACGAAACCATCAGTAATGTCAATGGCGAGAATGTTATGGCATGTGCAAAAACGTTATCTTTCCTTTCTTTACTGAAAAATTATATGCTTGAAATTCCTCTCCCAGAAAGGAAGGCAACATACTACTTAATTTATATAAAAATACCTTTCCTGAATATGAGCAATTTTAAATAGAAATATTGATGAGCATATTCTTTCTTAGGATCTCCTACAATGTATATACTCATTTACCCAAGATGTATTGTGGAAAAATCTATGAAAGGGCATTCTTTTAGTAAAAATTTTATTTAAAAACTATAAAATTTACTCCTCACATCTACTCTTTGTACTTGAATGACTCCCACAAAAGTGTGCCAATCAAAGTTTAGTATATGTGCTTGAATCAAAACGCATTTTATTTTGATTATACCGCGAGAGCTTTTAATGTTAGGCCAATAGCCAGCCTCGGTGGCTGCTGGGTAACGTCCTTGTCTGCCAACCCGTCGCGGCCAAAGGTCGCGGGTTCGAATCCCGACTAGGTGGATTTCTCAATCTCCACCTAGGGCATGGATGTATGTGTTTCGTCCTTGTTATTAATAATGTTATAGTGCCCACTGTAATTGGCCTATTAGTGTTGTTTGTGGGCGATTGAAAATAAATAAACATTTATATGGGTACCATAAAGGATATCTCGAAATAGAAATAATATATTTCAATGAAGTATCCACCAAATTGGTGTTCTTATGGAGATTAAAAGTTATTATTCATCTCCAATCTGCATATGCTTGTAACACATCACAGGGTCAATAGAATGAAAGAGGAATAATGTTGCCATGATGGTAATATGAATTTAATGAAGATCTATGTTTATGCCCAAAATGAATTGAATATATAAGTTTAGTTGCATGACCTTCTAAAGCAACTTTCCTCAATTCCTTCCTTACAATTTTCTCTCAATTACATTGGATGAAATACTCCTGTTACCTGATAACAATAATAAGGTAATTTAGGAATTGACAAAACACAAAATGTCATGTTAAAGACATTATTAGTCTTGTTTATGTGTTGTCTTCTTTCATGGCAAGTCCCTAGAGGAATTGGCTAGATAAGTGCACCAATTTGTTACACAGCAAGAGTGGCCAGCCACACAGGCAGTGACAGACATTTGGCACAAGTGTGGTCACTTCCTCTAGGGTTACTATAGAGAAGAAGCTAATTTGTTTTTTAAATGTTAGCATATTTATCAGGATCGATATTTATTACAGGACAGAAGTAAATGTTAATAAATTGGACACTTCAATTTCTAGATTTTGTTGAAACCAAAATTTTTTTTTTATTTATAACAAATGGACATTGAAACTGACTGTGAGATTGTTTGGTGCGAAGTTTCCTTGCCTACTGGCAGAAAGTCTAAATTAATTAAAGTGTATGTAGGTTGTTTCTATCGTCCCCCGGCCAGTGATATTACAGTGTTAGAAAATTGCCTTGAATCTGTTCTGAGAGCGATTAAGCTTGGCCCTATTATTCTTGTAGGAGACTTTAATCTCTCCATTCGTTGGGACTCTCCAATGAT
>WURS02441717.1:0-14884 GCA_011762765.2 Rhinocypha anisoptera
TCTTTTCTTCTATTTCCTTTATTGCTTCTTCTAGGTATACGTTGAACAACCCTGGGGAGAGATTACACCCTTGCCTAACTCCTTTATTTATTTTAGCTTCAATTATTCCTCCATTTTTCATTTTCATTCTGGTCAATTGATTCTGGTAGAGTTGGAATATTAATCTTATGTTGTTGTAATCAACTCCTTTTTTATCCAAAAACTTGAACATCATATTCCACTCCATGTTATCAAATGCATTTTCCAAGTCCACGAATGCTACATATAGTGGTTTGATTACGTATCTCATATACATTCCATCCACTCTATTTCAGGATATATAGATAATATCACAACTCTTTTTGATCAAAATCTATTCTTTAACAACGTATACATTGAGAACATTTATAAAGAATGTGTTTGGGATAAACAATTGCAATATCTCATATTAACAAATTAACATAGAGAGCCAGATTTTATCATTCTTGTTTAACTGTGTCAGAAGCTGTATTCTCTTGATATTTGAAATCTTTTCTTGACGGATAACGAGTGTTTTAACAATTTTTCCTCTCTCTCTCTCTCAACAATCGCCTCTTTCCTACCCTCTCATACATGTATAGACACCATTCTTAAAAGCAATTCTCTCCACCTCCATACTATGCTCATCATCCTTCATCTCTCCGAATGGACCAGGTTTCATATCCATACATAATGATACACTCTTTATGGGGGTTTTCACTAATCTTTTCTTCAAGGCCTTATCCCTCTCATAAACTCTTTAACTTAATGTACGACGCTGTTGAAATGACCATTTGACCGAAGGGTATTCTACAAGCTTAAGGTGGGTTTTTCATGAGTCATAAGGTTAGGTTTTCCCCTCTTACATCTTAACTCAATCCCTCTTCTAATCTGCAAATACTTCCCACCACTCCTATCATTCTATCCATATTCTTCGTCCATTATCCCACGGCCACTTAATTCTCTTCTCTTATTATATATTCTGCACCTTTTTCCTTCTCTCTTCGTCCACCTCACCTTCTCTCTCTCTCTCTCTCTCCCCGTACTTCTTCTCCAAACCCACATCTCATCCCTCAAATACCTCAAATCTATATGCTTATCATAATTCATCTCTGTAATGGACCAGCTGTCGAACGCATTTAATGCTCCATTCCACTCTATTTCAGGTTATAGAGATATTGAAACCACTCTTTTAGAACAAAATCAATTCTTAAACACCCTTCTACCATGCCTCAAAAAATCAAGAGTGAACCTTTATTGTTTGGGATAAACAATTTCAATATCTCATGAACAAATTAACATAGAGAGCCGGATTTTATCATCATGTTTAAATATGTTAGAAGCTGTATTCTTTTGAGATTTGAAATATCTTTCTCGACGGATAATGAGATTTTTAACAATATTCCTCTATCTCTCTCTCAACAATCGCCTCTCTCGTCCTCTCTTATGCATATACACACGCTTTTTTAAAGCAATTCTCTCCACCTCACCTTCTCTCTCTCCATCCTTCCTTCCTTCCACACACATCTCTCTCTCTCAAAAGCCTCCAATCTTTCTGCTCATCATCTCTCCTCTCTTATACACCAGCTATCGGATACATAAAATGATGCTACACACTTAATATATTTAGTGTTTTCACGAATCTTTTCTTCTTCAAGTCTTTACTTTAAGTCCCTCTCATCAACTACTTCTTTTTCTCCAAAAGCCTATTTTTTTATAGTGCAAATATTCGTGTAATATCCTGGCTACCATATCCAGTTCACTCTATACTGCTCTGAGAGGTGGTTTGTGGAGTGAGAAATTTGGGAATTAAAGACAGAAATTGCCATGTGCCAGGTGGTTTTTGCCAGACTCCAGAAGAAGATAATGTACAAGGAAGTATGTCGTCATACGTTATTATACATGGAAAAGAAATTAACATCTCTGCGTTCGAACCCGGACCACTTTCTTGGGGTTTTCGATGTTTTCCAAACTCAACGGATTAATAGGCATATTCCTTGAAAATTTCAGACTCCAGACAGCAAATAGATGTCTAAATCATATCTATAAATGTCTCTCCATAGATGATGTCCCAATAAATAAATATTAGATATTTAATGAATAATTACTCTCTGTCCACTTCTCAATCTTTTTCCAACATTTTCTCTATCCCCCCTGCCATCCCTCTCCATCCTCCGTACTTGGATTGGCTCTGCAGGGAAAGATGCAGTTGGACGAACCAAGGAAGGTTGTATAACAGTTATCTCGCCCTGAATCTGTAGGACGACACGTTATTTAAACGTGAATCCTTCCCTCAAAGACGATTTGGACAACCTTCGTGTGTAAATAAATAAATAAAATCTTTATTCTGTGGAAATTTTGCTATTCTTTTTCACATTACTGTTATTATTTGTGTTATTTCAAGTCTGGTTTAGCTAGTAGATTTAGCTCTTCAGACCGAGAGGAAGGGTATACAAGGATCGGAAAGGAAGGATAGGAGGAAGTTTAGACTCGTTAGAGCCTCTAAAAATGTTTCAACTAGTGAAACTATGAGCACGGTAGTTTTTTCGACAAATCTGAATT
Source organism: Rhinocypha anisoptera (assembly GCA_011762765.2). Lineage (NCBI taxonomy): Eukaryota > Metazoa > Arthropoda > Insecta > Odonata > Chlorocyphidae > Rhinocypha > Rhinocypha anisoptera. The sequence goes on from WURS02441717.1 coordinate 2,560, forward strand.
GTTTTTCCTTCCGATCTTTGTGTAATTGAGGCATTGCACTGAAATTGGCGTTTCGGTGCGACAATGATGTTCCCTATTAAAAAAACAACGTGATTATAATTACTCATTTAGCTCGCTGAAGTTCAGAAAAAAAATTGGATTATCTTACGTCAATGCTCACTTATAGGCGCGATATACTACCAAAACGCGCAAATTACTCCCCTCACTTGGGGAGTAATTTGAACTATTTATCCTTTTTTGTTTATCGAGAGAGAGAGAGATTAAAAACGTTTATTCAACGTTACGTTGTATGCATATTGAAGATCACAATGACATCGTATCAACAGTTGAATATTTGATAAAAGATCTTATCCTGAATATTGTATATAACTGAATATTTGTTCAAGGTCTCCCAATTTCCGTTTTGGTGCGATACATTATATGATACCAAAGAACTTTCTTAAAATAAAAAAAAAGATCAATATAAATCTAGAGCTGTCTAAAACGATATAGATATGCCGTGCAATATAAATTTATGCTGCGAGGCGAGAGGTTGCCGTCAAAATCAAATCGAAGAAGGATGGAGTTCTAATTTTTTTAAGGCTTGAACATATCCTTATAAAGATATGTGCTGCGTTGGAACGAAATAATTATAACGAAGCCGATTAATAAAAATGTGGGCTGCCGTTCGATCTGTAACCTGTCCCGCTCGGAACCTTTCAGCCCTTTATTAACGCCATCCGATGGCATTCACTAAATTCATACATGACAAAGAATGGAATAAGTGAACACCCGTCACTCTCGCGTTTTTAAACGTGACATAATTTTCAATTGGAGCCGAAAGGGCGAGAGGAAACCGGTTCGGTTCCGCGTGCCGCAATTACTTTTCGCGGAACAAATCGCGAGGCTCCCAAATGCCCCGGATTTCACGCGAATCACGTCAACAAATTCCTCTCACACAAATTCGAGATTCACCTTCGGCAAAACCCGGATCGGAATTCGTCCTCCGGACACACGTCTCGGGAGGAATTAGCCGAGTAGAGAAAAGATTTCTCTGGAGATTATTTATCGTGCGCATTCCGCAAGGCGTAAGGGAACTGGACGTCGATTTATCACGAATCCCAAGCAAGTTTCAAAGGAGACCTGAAGCCGGAGAGGGTGGTGGGCGCAGAATAATTTGTTCAAACTAAACTGACGGGGGGGAGGGCGGGGGGGAATATTTGAAAGATTTAGGTCCGGCGACTGGCGGCACTATGCCTTGCACAAAATCACTCCAAGCATCTTCTTTATTCTAATGAATGTGGACCGTTGTTGATTATTTGATATATTCACATTAAAACTCGATGCATCATTTGGACTCAAATGTCACGTATATCCGTTGAGGGGAAACAGTGAATTGGACACGCAGCCATGGAAAGATTCACGCTACATTCCACTTTCGCTTTGCGTCGCTCTGTTACCGGGGATACAGCCGTAAATAATTAATTATCGTCACCGACCGAAAGCAGGACGGTTTCGTTCACTTTCCAGCACTGTGTGGATATATTCAAATGACGATGGTCATTAAGCCGCCTTCTCCCGCGCCGGCGGTATTAAAGGCACGTGCGCTTATTTCGTTTTGATGGGCGCGCATTTTATCGACGGCGGCCCAGAAACCGCGACTAGTGAAAAATCTTTTGAAGGACGCTACCCAGGTCATTATTACCTTTCGGTCGCTAGGAATTCGATACGGAAATTACAACGTTGCCCAAAGTGGAACTCTGAAGTTCCAATTAAAACCATTATGAGTTGGTATCGGCTTTTGAGTGCTTCTCTTTTTGTTTTGGTACGAGTGAACTCAATTCAGTTCTCGTTCTGCATAACGTGTGAATTGGTCAATTTTTTTTCGATCGAACGATGATAGGGTGATGTAATTGGCTGCATAAGAAGTAAGCTCGCAAATATTTACATGCGTGTGTAATTACATTTTTCGTATTAGTTTTGTTGAATCTTTTTTGTTTTTCTTGTTACTTATATGCTTGATGATATTCTTTATTCACTTTTCTCGATTCACCGAAGAGTCTACAGTGAAGCTGTGTATACAACTATACATGACTACATATGCCTTATAAACTTGATAAAGATTTTTTCATTAGCTTCTCAATTAGCTATCTGAAACCGGCTTCCTACTTTAGCAATTTTAGTTCAACCCACTTGGGGAGCTAAATAATTTTACTGTTCTCTGAATTTGCTCATTGGAAAAAAGAGAAAATTTCAAACAAATCTTCTCGCTATATTTTTCCACTATCTGCCTCTCAAACAGGACGCTACTACCAGGTGTCACCTTAGCTTATTTCTAAGATGGAACTCATGGTCAAATTCGGGGGTTTCTAGATGTAACAGCGTCTCTAGTCTCTAGCTCCTATGAGCCTGTGTGATTGATAGAGATTTAACAGTACAGAATATATACAGGTGGTGCTGCTGTGAAAGTACCTCCGCTGGGGTAAGTATGACACAGAGCTAGAAAGTAGTAGCCATCTTCCTAATACGGAGTACGTTATTCCTTTTTCTCAGAAATGGATTTCCACATAGTTTCTCCCTTTAGTGAACCTCCTGTTTCTTTCACTCCTACTAATTCCACTACTAATATAACCTTCTTGGATGTCAATATTTCCCTTTTGTACAATAAGTTCATCACCTCAGTACACCTTAAACCCACTAATAAACAACAATACCTTCACTACGGTAGTTTTTATTCCATTTGCACTGTTCTCTACCCTATTCCCTCTCCTTCCATGGCCACTGCATTTGTAACAACTCCAACTCACTAAAAGATTTCCTTGCTAACCTACACCTCTCACCTTGGAATCCCTATTAAAGAAAAAAATCCTAGTCATGATTACACCCGTTTCTAAAAACTGTCACAATTTATCCACCTGCACAACCTACTTCCATGGCTCCCACCTACTTCGAAAAGCCCTCAGAGGTACGTATTTTCCTATTCTTCCCAGAAAATCAACCATCCAAACTCCCAAGTTATTCCCAAAGTTCCCCTACATGTGACCACCCAATTCAGGAAACATCTTTAAAACTATAAGGTCTTTTGTTTCATTATATTCCTAGCTCCAAAGCTCCTGCCATTCCTTGTATCCCTCGGGAGATGTAAAACTTACCCAAACTTCACCCAACCACCCTGATCCCATACCTTTCTTGTCTCCTCTCTTCCTATCTGGTCTCTTACTTGCACTCCCACAAATATTGTTGATCACCTCCAATTGGAATTGCTGACCGGATTCATTGGCTAATATTCCACCCCACTCATCGTGCCTCTTGTAATCCCTCTCCTGTCTCCCTTGCACACGCAAAACATTCTGCCTTCCACAATTCAATAACAGTTTCAAAGTTTAAATTCTGGCTCTGCTTTCCCCTAATGTTTTTCCTGCTAGACTTCCAAAACCTTGAGTTGGCCTGCATAAGGGTGTTCCATAGGTATAAACCACCTGGGCTTTTATGCTTTAGCCTTTTATTCCTTCCCTCCACTCCCATTTCCTTCCTCTTTCCCCTTGATATTCCCTTACATTCCACCACCTTCTCCTTCCCCTCCACTGTTCCTGTGAATTCAATTCTCTCATCTCCTTAATCAGTCTGATTATACCACCCTCTGACCAATTGTGATAGAGCCACTGAAAATTTTAAGCAATTATGTCATCTTCTAGTGTGTCTATGTATACTTATTCTGTTAATTACATGTCCTTATAAACACATGTAATATATATTTAACTGTGCAATAAAATAATGGTATCCTAGAGGATAAGGATGCTTGTCTGATGAATGGGAGCCTGGTTTCAAATCATGGTGACTTGTATGTACACATTCATTTCAACCCCAAGTTGAGATTTTTTGGGTACCAAATATTTTTGGGGAACTGCAGGTGTCATAAGGAAAGGACTAAGTCTCCCTCCCTAATTTGTTTACATGCCATTAGACTTAGTTCTAGGCCAGCTCTACTTCACCATCTGATTGAAAATCTTTATACTCTGTAATGGCACAAATGTTATTTATATGGTAAGAATATTTATATTACTTCTTGGAAGAATAATTATTAATATTAATATAATAGAAAAGCTCACATTTCCCTATTACTAACTAGAAATGTACTAATATAAACCTTTCATTACATATGATAGGAATTCATTGTGAAACGGAAGTATGTCATTCTCCAACTTGCAGTTTAAATGACTCCTGTGTATTTAATGGTGAAGATTGGGAGTGTATTTGTGGAGATGACTCTAATGAGGATGAATGCACCACAGAGGATATCCAAAGACTGGAGGAGAAAATAGGGTCAGAAAATGATGAGTCATTAAATATAATGCCCAATTCTGTGCTGCATTTTCCAAAATCAAGTACAACAAACTACATACTTGTAACTGGAAATATGGATAAAAATTATACAAGGGTAAATAACCCATCTATATTACTATTTCATTAAAAATGTGCGAGTTTGAGTAAAAGTTGCATTTAAGTTTTGATGATCATGTATGCATATGGATCACTGTAGACAAGAATAGCACACTTTGTTTTCTAATCCTTCATAATGACTGTACTTCTTTCATCCTTGAAGTTAAAATGCATTACTTCAAACAATGTCCTAATAAGGCCAAACAAATTACATTCTCAAATACTCATCAACAAAGCATTCACTGGAAGATAGTTTTAGGTTTCATTGTGGAATTATTTCATGATGAAACCGAAATGAAACACAGATTATTCCACATTAAAAAATAAAACTTTACTCAGCAACCATGGTTTCACTGCTAAGCATCTTCATAAGCTGGTGATGATGCTGCTTCACAATGAAACCATGGTCGTGGAGTAAGTTGTTTTTTTTAAATGCGGGATAAGCTGTTTCATTTTGCTTTCATCAGAGCATTTACTGTTTTATCCTCTAAATCATGCAAAACTTTTTACAAACCACACACCTTTTACTTCTGACTTAAATATGGGTGTGTTTATCAAGCATTTGTCTACTGAAGGAAGAGTCCTATATTCATAATTTCCTTAGTCTGTCTTTCATCTCTAAATAATATATGAATACATTAATTCTAGATTTTGTTTGGCAAAAAATTTCCAAGGTTTGCTATATCATCATCATCACTGATTAGCAAATGTATTACAGACAATGAAATTACTCTTACAATTAACAAATAAAGAGGCAGATACTAAAGTAATGCTATATAAGTTATAAATTATATATAAGACATTTATAAAAGATTTTTAGGTGTGCCAATAGTAATATTTAGTCATTCAAAGTGTTTGTACAAACAAACATAGAATAATTCAAGTAGCCCAAAGACAAACAGTAAATAAATGTGTAAATAAATAATAAATGTATTAACAGAATGAAATACCTTTTCACTTAGAAATCGATTTAATTTACTTTTACACAATGGTATGCTGAAAACAGTTTATATCATTAGATAAAAGATTAAAAAATGGATATCCAATATAGGAAGGACCTTAAGCATACATTTAAGGAAGGATTTTGATGAAGAGTCCTATAGTAATTAGTAGTAATAATCAATATCAAATACAGATTCTGTTCTCCAATAAAAAAAGCAACAAATTTTTCCTTTGAAGCTTTACTAAAAATAATCAAAGCAAACATAAATTGGGGATATATAGCAATAATATATATAATGACAGTCATACAGGTGGTCAATAAATGATGTTTCCATTTAAAAAATTTTATTATTCAGCTCTACTTAAGGTTACACTCATAAAACACATACCAGCTGAAATATCAACTCAAAAAGTTTTAATGAGGTGAATAAAATCATTGGTAAAGTTCAATGTGGGCACCTTGAGTAACTCAAATGACGTCATCACGATATTCAATCTCCTGCCACACGCTGTGATTCATTTCTTCATCAATTCTTCCAAAGGCCTCTCTGATCCGTGCCTTCAGCTCCTGCAGACCTGAGGTCATTCCATATGGCCTCCAGGCTCAATCTGATGCTGATGGAAGATGTTCATTCATGTACAACTTTACTTCATTACGAAAATGCAGAGGGGCACCACCTTGTTGATAAATCCTGTCTAGAATGTCCTCCTCCAGCTGTGGGATTAACCATTCACTGAGCGTGTCCAGGTAGATGAGCTCTGTCACCATCGATTCAATATAATATTTAAATCGGAAACATCATTTACGGACGCCCTGTATACTTAGTGCAGGACTTAAATTCAGCATTATCACAAAGTTACAACTCAGAATACTCAGCATGCATATTTAAAACAGAGTTCTCAATTAGTGATTTTGGAAGATGAGATCTATTATTTTTTACACTCCCAGTGGAGTCAAAATTTTGAGTTACCTATTATGAATTAGGAGAAAAAGAGGACGGTGCTAAAAAAGGGTAACTATTTTGGTGTTTTTTTTTATATTTACAGATCACTCTGTGTGGCTGGATTAATACCAGAGATCGTTCAAACTATGGAACTGTTTTTTCATTAGCCACACAAGATTCAGCTAATGCATTGGTTCTTACAGATTACAGTGGGTAAGTTTTAGACAAATATAAATATGGTTAAAATACTGTTACTTATGTATCACCATAAAGAGACAGTTGAGTAATCTTCACCATATGAATTATTTTATGGGATTAGTATATACAGTAAACCCTCACATAGTGCAGTAGATAAGTTCCTTGTGCTGTGAAATCATGCTATAAGGAATCCATATGAAATGGTGAATGCTGATTTTACTTCATTGATCTTTTTAATTCTGCATAATATTGTATGGATCTACAATTAACTACCTAAGAAAAATAATTTCATATTTATAATTAGTAAAAACCTAAATGTAGTAAATTTTCGGTCTACTTTATGCAAAATAAGTACATTTAAATCAAAAAGTCATTAAAATATATGTAAAGTCATTTGTCAGCAATGGTACTCTTGAGTCCTACTGAGAATAGACACCGCGTCATGTGAAATTTGGGTTGGAAGCAGAACCGTGTCTTGACCAAATCGAACTATGTGAGGGTTTGTTGTATGTACAAGAAGACACATAATATAATACTTTGTTGAGTGTACTAATTTTGCAGTCCCAAGGGTAGCTCAAAATTTTCAAAGCAATTTGGCATTTTTGATCACAGAATTACAGAAAGCAATTCCCAAAACTCATATTTTTTGCCTTATTCTACAGTTGGTGGATGCTTGTGGTTCTGAATTCTTAAATTTGTTGCCAGTCATGCCATTGCTAATACACCAGTTTAACACTAATGTATTATGTAATCATGTAATTTTAGATTCGTCATTTATGTTGGAGGAAATTCAGCCGTGACAGATGTGTCAGCAAATGATGGCAAGTGGCATCACTTTTGTATATCATGGGCCTCTCAAAGTGGTAAATGGCAGTTATTTTTTGACGGAATTCTGGCTGCCAGTGGAGAGGACCTCTCACCAGACTATGCCATTTCAGGTGTGTTGAACACACAACATTGAGTTTGGGACTTATGTGCTGAAAATTTCCTATTATTGAATTTTCATTATCCTTACATTGCATTTCTGAGTGAGTTACACCAGTGATCTTTTACAATGAATGTCATCTGGGTGAGGGCATCAACTGCTGGCAGTTAAGTTTGTGGTCATCTAAGGCCTCTTTCCTTGATTCCAGTTTATGTCAGGAATTAATTACATAAGACTGTAGCTCAAGACATTTCACACTCATGAATTAATTAAATTAAAAATTAATGAAATAAAAAATATTGTAAGCTATTCTACAACAACCACCACTATATTATATCTTCATTACATTACTGAATAACAAAACCAAAAGTGTAATTTTATCTAACTTATTGGAAGACATGGTAATACTTTCAGTCTTTTTTATCAGAAAACTATTCACAGTACAAAATGTGTACAATTATTGTAGGAAATCATAGATGGCACATAGTTTTTATATATAATTATTTTTCTATTACATTGGGTTGGTTTTTGGTAACAATAAATCTTCTTACTTCTACTTGAAATTTATTTATGCATTTAATAACTTTTATAACATTGTCCAATATATTGTATGAAGCTATTCCTTAAAAAAAGTCACAGCTTTACTCACATAGGTAATGTGAAAAAAAATGCCTTTTGCTCTTGTGGCATATTTATGGAAATCACAATTGGTAAGAATCAGTTTTATTAAATATGGTGGCATCAACCCAATTTTGATTTTATGAATAAATTTCAACACTTCAAAGTCCAACATCTGTTGGATGTTAAACCTATTTAGCTGATCCCAATCCCAAGAATCATTGCCTTTGACTTATTAACATTAATTTTTAGTTTATTTACATAAAACCATTGACTAAGTAGAATCAAATCCTCATTCAAACTATTTATAACAGTGTTTACTTCAGTACCATGACAGTATATCACAGAATCATCTGCAAATAATTGATATTTGCACTTTCTTAATGCATTTCCTATATCGTTTATATATAATATAAACAGCTAGGGTCATAATTAACTTCCTTGGGGTACCCCAAACATCTCATCTAGTTTGGCAGACATTTCCTCATCACATTTCACAATCTGACTTCTATCAAGAAGATAGTCTTCCAGCCATTTGATTGCAACCCCATCAAAACCACATATTTCCAGCTTTCTTATTAATCGCTTTCTGTGAACATTCTCGAAAGCTCTTTTTAAAACTAAAGACACCAATCAATTTACCACTGTCTATATTTTCCTTCCAGTCATGAATTACATACTGTAGGTCACTTTCACAGCTATATCCTGTTCTAAAACAAGATTGATGTTCTGTTAAGATATCGCGTTGTACAATAAACTCAATCATTTGACTGTAGGCTATTTTTTAAATGATCTTACTTATTGCAGATAGCATATTCATAGGTCTATGGTAAGTCACATACTAAAAGTCAATGAGTGAAATCATGCTTAAATTATAAAGATGACTCTCTCTCATTCCAGTGAAGGGAAATATTTTAAATAGCTGAACCTAAAATTAATGTTTTTCAAATCTGGGAAGTTTTGAAATTTCAACGAAAAAGAACTATGTTGCTAAATACATTCTATCTTGTTTTCTCTAAGAATTAAAAACAATGATTCTTCCAACTGAACATCAAAACAATATTTTAACTATAATGACTAATGGGCTCAAGAGAGATTGCTGTTAAATTTTTCCATCAAAGAATATAGAAGATGGATTTTAGGAAAAATCGTTTTTTTCAAATTGGGATTTCTAATTTAGAATTAAATTTTCAATTTATATAGCTCTATCATAAATTTAATGCTTTAACAATTATTTTTGTCCAAGGGCAAGCAACTCTTGTGATTGGTCAAGAGCAAGACTGGGCTGGTGGAGGCTTCAGTGAAACAGAATCATTTGTAGGACGAATGACAATGATTACTCTTGAGAATAACATAGTCACACCTGAAGAAGCATTTCAACGAGCAACATTTTGCAAATTAGCAGACCAAAGGTTTCTCATATGGGATTGGCCTGACTTTTTAACTGAAATTCATGGAGGTATTGAGGTAAGAGGCATTACCAGAATCTTGTACTACATTCTTGAAAGATTTTTTATATTTCTCCAAAATAAGTATAGGATATATGTGCTAACATAACTTTGCAAATCAAAGAAAATAGGTAACTCCTAGAGATGATCAGGGCTTATTTAATGCTTCATGATTAAAAATGTTTCACTGCAAAGTATCGATGGTATTTTTGTAACTGAAAGTGGAACACCAATGAAAAATCCTATTAGTATTACCAGTTCACACCAAGACCCTTAACAAGGAAATTAACTACATAGTCTTTGACCTGAAGACACCTGCGAGAATGCAGGAGAAACGGTTGTCAAGAGAGAACATACCATGTGGTGGAAACCCAGAAGGCATGCAGCCTTCATCATATATGTATATGATGCAAAAGCCTTCATACTAACTACATACAGTAATCTGTACACCCATACGAACCTTAAAAAAAGGTTGTCTCCATTATCTTAGTTTTATTTTTTGTTAACCTCATTCTGATTTGAATCCATAATTGCAACGATTGCAAAAAATGAAAACATAACAATGCAATTTTTACTTGCCAACAAGGATTGATCTACTTACATGGAGGAAAGACCAGAGCAGGGAGGAAGGAATCAAGGAATTTTACCTTTCCATCCTAGGGATAGAATAGTGCAATGGCCAACATTGAGAAAGTGTCTGAGAAAGAAAGAGAAAGACTATTTCTCATTTGCTCTAATTTTAAATTTGATTATTTTTAAATTAGGAGACATTTCAATATCTGTATTCAGCATTCTAGAGGTAAAAGCATATGGAAAGCATTCTTGCATAAAATACTGAATTTTTATTGTATTATTCCTGATCTAATCAAAAGATAACTTCATTAAATCTATATTTATGTAAGAATTACCAGAAAACTAGATTGTGAAAAGGAACCATATGTATATTTCATAAATGGGAAGGCAACTGTAGTAACTATGCTGATGTGATACAGTAGGAGAGGCAGAGAAGTACTTGCGCTGCCTGTCAGCAGATTTCTCCAGAAGTAGTTTTTCTTTTCTTTACCTTGACTGCTGTATTTCAAGGTTCTCATTGGCATTATTTCAAATTGTAAATATTTTTAATGTTGCTACTTGATTGTAAATTTTTTCATGTTTGCAATGGAACAGCTTGCATTCACTGACAAGAAACAGAGAACATTTTTTCTGCCCATTTCAAAGTTGATAATCAACCTAACAAAAATTTGGTATTATTGTAGTACTGTGGGTAGCTACATATTTCAGAGAACTTTTCAAGGGCCAGATCATGGGATTATAATTATACATTATTATAATTAGGGCAATGAGCAAATAAGATTTTGGATGAATGATCCTTTTCAACCATTGTTTTGGAATTTTAAAAAAATTCTGCCTCAAACCTAACCATTTCCTCATTAAAGATTCCTGAGATATTATTTTATCCTAGGACATTTCTTCGAGAATAAAAAGGATTATGCAGCACTTGTGATCTCCAAGCCTACAACCAATATCTTGAAATAGAAATATACTATATCCCCTAACTCTCTATTGATTGATTTTCTTGTAATTCTTGAAAATGAGTAGGTTATTGTTTTTCTGAATGATTCCCAACAATACTAATCATACTAATTAACTGTTATGCATGTTTTATGAATATAACTTGTATCTTATTTACTATCAAATTTACTTATGTGAGGCCCCTAACTTAAACAAATGACAAAGGACTTTTCAACATCATGTAAAATCATCTCCTAACAGGTTGAATCATCAGATCTCTGCCAAAAGTGCACCACACCTTCTTCACCCAAAAATGGTAATGTCATTCTGCTGGATGTAGGAAATAATCCTATTGAAGATGTAGCAAATGAGGGACTGATTATCAAGTATACTTGTCAAATGGGATTTACGATTAGCAAAGGGCAAGAAATAAGGAGATGCCTCAGCAATGGTACATGGGATGGCAAGCAACCATCCTGTAAACGTAAGTAAATTCATTAATACAAAAACACTTTTATTTGCTGGTAAGCATTAAATGTATCCTCAACTACCATCTTGAATAAATTATAGGTTTAAGCTCAGCAAAAATATGGGTTTTCAAGCACGAAATATGTAAAGACTTATGCTACAGGAAAATGAAAACTCAAAACACTTTATTATTCCACAAATATGTATTTATGTCCATGTACAATTAGTTTTGAAGCATATGTATCATTATCAGGTATGAAAAAACATGACATACATGTACCACTATTACTCTTTCAAGGTGAAGGGGGGGGAGGGTTTGGAGGGAGGGGTTGGTAGTTCCTTCCTAAAAATCTCTCCCTCCATGCAAGGATATTTGAACTGGTGCAGGTATCTTGATTTTTCATACCTGATGATGTCACCCATGCATCAAAATTAGTTGCACAGCCTAGAAAAAATTTTCAGTGGAAAAATATGTAAGAGTTCAGTGTGCTCATTTTCCAGTGAACATGACTTTCCACATAGTTAAGCCTACAACCATCCACCTATGTAGCAATAATACAGAATTCCTTACACTCAAAGATGAGAAAAAATAAAAAACTTCCTAGATAATTTTATTATGCAATATTATTCATACTAATATATTGAAGCATAATTAGAATGGTCACCAGTTTGACATTATCGATTGAGACCTCGTGTCCACCTGATGAATTTATAAGCTTAATAAATCATGGAAACAGTATGTAAATGGGTGCTTATTATAGTCCAGCCAAGTTGAAATGGTCCTTCTCCGCATATGGTGGGTGGAGCTACGACTACCTTGCCCCCCCGCCCCCCCCCCCGCCCCTCTTTGC
>WURS02441727.1:0-14884 GCA_011762765.2 Rhinocypha anisoptera
ATTAAAACTCACTCATCTATCATTGCAACTTAATCTCGATGAATGTTGTCAACGACGAGATCTGGACTCATCATCATCATCTAATACACTGTACAGTACAACTGTATTACATGTGTATATACTCTGTTGAATAATAAGACCATTATTACAAATGGCGAGGCTCTTAATCAGTTGAACAACAAGATTTGTTCAATCCTATCATCGAGTCGATTTATTTGATTCTAATATTGTTAATTAATTTTTGCTTAATGTATCTTAATGTAATGACTATGTAAGAATCATCTGAGAAGTATGCTCAATAAGGTGAGGCATATACTTATCCAGAGTAAAAGTGTGTTGTATCGTAAGACTCCGAGCAGGCATCTAATCTTACAAAAGGTGACATACGCCGTAGTGATCATAATCATCAAAGTCCGAAGATCGGTATCTAGCAGCTCTGTCTACATTTGCCTGTCACTTATCAAGCACTTCATACTTCGGCGTTTTTATCTCTTCAATTCTACTCCTCTGGTGTTCATCCATGACCTAACTCTTAATTCCTCGCTACTAGAGTGCCTTCAAATGTGACCTTTAATTATGATAGTTTTATCATGGCTCAAGTTGTATCCTATTACCATCATTTTTCTTCTCGTATTTGGTCTATATACTTCTGTGATATATATTTTCCCTGACTCTACGAATTTAATCTTCATTCATTTTAGCTGCACTTGAATTTTTTACGTATCCGCACATCTAGCAATGGTAAATTAATATTTGTAAATAATATTTTAATTAATACATAAAATAAAATGTAATTTTTTTCCACGCACAATTAGAGTCCAAAATAAATATGATCACAAGTTCGGAGATAATAGTTAGGGTAACTAGTGTATATATAACAAAGTTCACTGTGGAGGCCGTCACTTGGTGGAAATCCATGATAGAATGATGTTTTTTTTAAAAATAACTCTTATATTTCCACAAAAGAAATATAAGAGTTCTTTTGTGGAAATATAAGAGTTATTTTTTTAAAAAACATCATTCTAGTGTATATATGTTTATTATCTTTCATGTTGTTTTAAAAATTAAATGTTAAATGATTTTGTTCCAGCATGGCATATATTCTCTTTTGTAATTAAAATATTTGCATGATAGTGATGTATCTTCATGTGTATCATATATAATATGTGCATGAGGGAATACATGGCTGGTGATGGCTCACTCACTCCCTGCCACACGCGCTTGTGGAGGCTTTCAGGGTATTTCGTAGATGTAGACATAAAGATAGCTCATGGTTCAATCGACATAGGATTAGAGTTGTTTTATGCTATAAAGTTATCCATTCGTTGCTAGGAAAGTAAAACATTGCTAAAAAGCTCTGCATATTTATTTCTAAATATTATCAGTAATATTCCTGCGGTACACTTTAATCAATATTAATTGAAACGGGACCGTTCACGTTGTCTTCGACTCACATTTAAATGAATGGCCAGTGTTCTCAAATATGAACTTAAACTTCTTATCCTTCATACTCTGAAAGATAAATTTCATTAATGAAGTTATATTTTTAGGTTGTCGATAAAAATATTCGCATGGGTCTGAAATTTTCTCAAGGTTTTCAGAAAATTCACGGCAATACAAGACGAAGTAGCGCATAACTAATTATTATTGGCTCGGATATCAATCACAAGTCAAAGCCGGTGTTAGAAATTGCAATCAACATAATACACCGAACACCTATAAAAATTGACGACTACAATTTTCGTACTCATTTAGTTCATTTCCTTAAACTGACTACTAGGTGATCAAAAGTAGCTAGTTTGGATATAATATTAGCAGAAGAACTAGGTATATTACTACACTTTATTTCAAAAGGTCCGACCATGGTTTCAACACTTAGTGTCATTATCAAGGTACAGATATCAGACACAGGCCTCATATATATATACAATGATGAGGTTGGGGTATGTTGGGGTAGAGGTAGTTATTAAACAAATGCACATCTGTTGGGCCTTATGTCCGAAACATTGGTAAGAAGAACGAGTGTAATAACCACCAAGGCCGAGGTCAGGTGTCCTTTAGCTGTTGAGCAGGCATACGTCGACGGGGGTATTTTAATGTCGAGGAGAGGTGAAAAGGGAACGGAAAATCAGACCGTTACATAGTTTAAAATAAACTGGAAAATTCACACTTTCAAACTGTCTCAGGAAATCTAGCTTCCACCCTTTGTTACAATCGTGTAAATTCACCGGATTAAACTTACTAAAATGGTTCTCTTCACACTGGTGTTTGGCAAACCTAGATGTTACGTAACGTTAAAAAAAAACAATTACACTGTTACTTAGCCCAAGTCCCAGAATTTCTGCCGGTTCGAATCACAATGTGACGCCGCAGACGCTATCATATTTAGCATAAGTATTATATAGTTAAATAAATAATGGAATCCGGTGCATTGGTGAAGCTAAATACGAAATTACGCAGAATAGGTTACAGGAAATTTAAATGACGATTGTTTACAAGCACGATTCCTTATGAAAGCACTTTACTGGTCAAATAGTTTATGAATATGAGACTAGAATAATTCCGGAAAATGCATTCAGCTTGGTTGGAGTTACAGATTGTTTACGCTGAAACTTCATATTTAGGATACAAATCACGATTAATTCTCATTTTCCAAGAATTAATTGCAATATTTAATTAATGATTTAGCTAACAGTTACCTGCGACTCAATAGAAGATAATATGTCATCAACTTAACTATCTGAAATATCTTATTATAACTATTTAAGGGAAATTAAATATTTTCCACTGCTTGCACAAAACCTGTATAGTTCTGAAAACTCTCTGAAGACTTAGCATTTATTGCTGCAGACAAAAAAATCTTAGTACGCCAGGAAGAAAATCTAATGAGGTTTTGAACCATCAAACGATTGGCAGAGAGACGATACGAAAAAAAGATCTTTTGAAATTAAAAAAAATAAATTTTGAATGAGTGAATTTTATCCTGCTGATTATTAAAAAAAATATAATTGCTTCTCTGTGTAAGGGTTTCTTTAATAGTTCCTAAAATTGATCGGCATTTTAATGAAATCACCCTACGTATTACCTCTGGTTTCTTAAAATAATTAATTAAAAATTACTCCTCTTTTCATTCATCTAGCTTGTCGATTTTAATTATTATAATTTTTTAAATTTCTTGAAACTTAACAACAATTTTAATTTTATCAACATTTAATTTTATCATTAATAATTATCAACGTTTAATAACAATTTTATAGTTAACATAAAAAATTAGTGAATAGTTATAGCAAGGATGTAGTATATTTTTAATCCTTACCCAAAGAATAATAATAGGAATCCTGTAGAATCATTGTACAAAAGTGTTTCTAATCTCAAAGGGATGAATTATGAAATTTTCTCTCTTCTTGGTCTCCGCGACCCAATTTTATGACCTCGCGACCTATCGTTGTGTCGCGACCCTCAGTTATGAAATAACAGCGCATGAAACAGTGATATATGCATCCATACAGCATTTATTTGATAACTGGTCACTAAATTAATGGATTTGTCATACTTAGATGACTGTGCATACGAAAATGACATTGGAAGATTTGAGGAACAGATCAAAGTTTTGAACTTGGACTTGACATTTCTGGTGTGCGGCATATCACCAGCGTAATATAAAAAAGTCAAAGTGTAATTGTGTAACGTTCAGGAATATATTGGCCAATTTATGTCTCTTTATAATAAACCATTTGAAAAATGACGAGAGATTACATTTAGCCACTTGACATTTTCATTTTGTCATAGATTTCTCGTAAATTATATTATGATGATGCATACTATGTATTGGAAAATCATACGCCGTAGCGGCGACGACATGTGTGATGGTGAAGGGAGAGCATTTAATTAATAATTCTTGGATACGGCAGCAAGGGTGGAAAAGAGACAATTATTCGCCGTAAAAGCTTTCTGAAATTTGAGTGGGCGGGTTACTAATGGAACTCGGGATTCGAATATGTTTATGCACACATTAATGAAATAAATTGCGTATGAATTCAGTGAAATAACCATTCTAAAATTACAAATCCCTCTACGTCTTATAACAGTCTATATTCTAGAATATGATATTGACCTAATATTGAATGTGCAAATTCTCAGTGTTCTTGTAAGCCGAATCAACAAATATTTCCTTGCAATTATTACTCAGAAGGAAATTTGGGGAAATCAATAAATAGAAATAGAGTTCTTTGGCCATGTTAAGTTCGTACTGGAAAAATGTTTTTAAAAGGCAATTTGAGATTTTAAGTGTAAAATTGAAGTGCATCAAATATTTCATTAACTATTGTGATGATATACTTCATAGGACGTTTTAATTAATAAATGGTATAATTAGAAGTTTGCAGTGAGATCAATCACATGAAAATCGTTAATTGATATTTAACTAAAATTCGAGTCAAGCAAAGTTACTTATTTATTTTTAGTCTCCTTAAATGCCTAGTGACTGATTTTAAAAGAGTGTATAAAGAAATATTATTGTAATATTTATCAGAACCTAATACAATTAATTCCCGAATTAAAATTCGTTGTCTCAGGCGTAAATTTATGGAATTCATCAGCATATTGAAATAAGGGAAACACTTGGTAATTTCACACAAATATTTATTTATTAACACAACCTAGGTCTGCAAAATACATGCCATTGTCAGGCGATGATGGCCTTAATGATGGCATGTCGGATTTCCGAATCCTAGGTTGCGTTAAGAAATAAATACCTGTGTGGATTACCAAGTGCTTCTCTCATTTCAATCCCGAGTTCAATTGAAGGGTCATCTTCCGGTTAACCCCTTTTTATGAGCACCATGTTAGATATGCTTAACTTCATCATAACTTAATCCCACTTCAAATCATCGTACTTCAGGCAACCAAATTCATTCTATCCAAATTCCCTATTCTGTTCCCACCTCTACCTTGCTTAGGCAAAATTATTTCCTGTATTGCAGCCTTCAACAACCCTCTTGAATACCTCTTCCATCCACCTTTCATGCCTTCTTTGGACTTCTCGCAACAATTGCCTCTTTTCCCTTGACATTCTTAGGATTTCGTCAGTAGTTTTCCCCTACTTTCTACTCACTCTCTCCATCCCTCGTCAAATCCAATTCTCAAAAGCTTCCTATCCCCACTCCTTATCCTCCCTCATGGACCAGGTTTCGGATTCATGCAATGCTATATCCATACATTTTAAGTTTCTCACTAGTATGCTCCTCAAGTTCCCTCTTTCCTTTTCGCAAATGCTTATTTTGCTAATCGATGCAATGCATCCTCTTATAATATTCTGGCCACCACGTATGTTTTCTGTGATGATGCAAAAAGACGAAAACTTTGCTATGAGTAAATTTTTCTATTGGTATTATTAATCGAACCATATTTTTCTAATATTATTCTCTGGATAACACAGATTCCCTTTAATTCCTCAAATGATATTATACCTGCACGCCTGAAATCCCTCCTGATATTCTGCAGTCTTTAATTGTAATTTCAAAGGAAAGGAGATTAAATGTAAGAGTGGAGCGTGTGATTTCGCCTGAAAAGAAGGCGTCAGAATAATTATTATCAATACTCAGTTATTCTTACTGTTCCGGGTTATTCAGTTTGCTTAGGTAACCTAGTGTTGAAACGTTTCATTTTTGAATCTTCATCATAATTTTGGCAAAACTATCCTTCCGGTGACCAGATAAGGAAACTTATTACTTCCGGAAAACATATTAGAGAAGACAATTTCTTATTTAGCAATACAGCCCAAATGACGTTGAAGGGATTCCTATGCAGGTCATTAATGTGGCGGCACCCCGTGGCCTTCCACATCCTGTTTCCTGTGGTCGTAGTGCACTCAAATGCTTTCGGTGGTAGTTTCCTGCCCACAGGGTAATAAATAATCCTTCTCCCTATTCGATCATGTGCATTTGATAGATGGGTGAACCTTTTAACTGGAAATACTACTTCTACTTCTACGTATTACCCTGTAAGCCGCCACAAGGACGTGCGGCAGGGCCTACACCAAACACTCTCATGCCCTCCTAAGTGCAAATGCTAAGAGATACATCGCACTCAAAGTGAAGCAACCCGCGTGCAAAACAAAAAAGCAGAACGCCATCTAAAACACGCGGGACAATGTCATACCTCTCACTAAAAATAGGCATTAAACAATCACAAATGCCGTAACAATATGCAAGGTCCAAACGGAAGTTTATATAGTATTATTGTCTCTTAAGTGGTATTTTTGTATCGCATCTCGTCAGTGTATACAGTTTGCACCACGTTAAGGTGAGATTCTGCAAATGGATGCAATTCCCTCAACTCAAGTTGGTAGTGATTAAAAAAGTATCACGATTAAACTTCGTATTTAATATTTGTTTACGCCTCTTGATACTCTTGTACTGGTTTTTGTACAATAACTATCTAATTGCGGATTGCACAAGAGCCATAAAATATCCAGCGATCTTTCAAAACTACTCGTATTTCTTTTGTCCAAACTATCGGTAAAGGTTTAAGATGACTTAACCAGTGGTGGACTAAGGAATGCTCTAAGGAGAGCGCAGGGCAAACTTGAAATATTCGCCAGAGTGCTCACCTTATTCCTTCCAAGGCCAGTGCAAAGAGCGCTTTTAGAGAAAAAGCGACCGATTTCAAACTCAGCCTTGACGATGAATCAAACGCATCCTATCCAAACGATTAATTTTCCTGCGGGAGTGAAGGTGACGCCGCTCACTTTCTTGGGATACTTTTCTATCAGACTGTACCTGGAAATTTGAATGCACCGCATATTGTTTGATTTTTTGATAGAATTCAAGGGTGATGGCTCGCGTACAAGAATCTGACACAACAATATCAACGCCACGCACATTGGAGCACAATCATCATCTTCATGTACGAACAAAATTTTCATCTGCCTAGCTAGATATCGGATTAACCTGTTGTTAAGTTTTGAAGATGGGAGTTTAGAGAAAATGTTATAAAGAGTGAAGAGGATGAAGATCATGTTTTTAAGACCACGAGAAGTGATAGGGCTTATTTTTACATTCCAACCTCAATTTATTTGTATTGAATGGAAATTTAATTCAATTACTTAAAGCTAACAGCTAAATCACTCATTGAAATGGTAGTCAATACTGCCAGAGTTATGCATCAGCGAATTTAAGGTGAGGAAGAGGCTGTGTTGACACTAAATAACCAGAAAAATAGATAAAAGGTAATCCTATTGGTTATTTGATCGTCATTTAATTGAATAAATGTTCCAATTATTCGATATAGTAAGCATTAAGATCGATTATTGGGATATTTTCACTTCATTTTAATAAAAAACTATAAACATTATAGGTGAAATAAACGATATGGTAGTTTTAAGGACTGAGATAAAGTGGTGAACGAGAAAATGAATAATAAAAATTGAGAGATAGAAGATAAAAACCGTAAACTGAAATTCCTTCTATTATTCTCCTCGTGCAAATATGTGATGCTTTGCCTTTTGAAGACATTGCCTTCCTACGACAGAAAAAGTGAGATATTCCCTTAATTGAATAAATTAGTAAACTTTCCGACGTACTTTTTCAAAGAACGTTTCTGAAGTTGAAATTTGAGATGCATTAATTAACCAAATGCTTCCATATTTAGCTGATGTTATCCAAATCAAATTGTAATTAAAATTTTACTTTGATTGAACTCACTTTATTCTAGAGTATGGTGATACTTTTTCTTGCACAAATGAATTAACTCGGTTCTAATAGAAACTTGTTTTTGGACATGTATCAGTAGGAAAACAAGCCTGCCTTTCACAGAAAAGCAAGCCTCAGAAATCCAATTCCACTAATTGGAAAAATTAGCAAATCTCATTCAAGGTGAGATAATAAATTGATATCGGTTACTGTCCGTCCATATGCAGCGGTCAGAAAGGGGATTAGTGTTAAGAAAGGATTAATTAAAAGTAAAATTTCCTCCAATAAGTATTTAGCGGTACAGTTTGTGAATCATCTCCCCCAAGAGCAAAGTCGACAAATTTTGAGTGATGCATATTTCTTTGCTGGGATTAAGTCATCAGCAGTGAGACAGTGGAAATAATTGAGACCTTCTGCAGTTGAAAATATTTTTCTTTACCTTTGCAGCGACAATTAACCCTATTAATACCCATTTCCACCATATCATTCATTACACATAAATCCCATAAAGCTCTTCTTTCCTGAGAACTTGACTATCCAATCAACTATGAATAATATTTAATTAATATTTATAATAATAGTATTTACTTAATCCCCACACCCTAACTACACGTCCAGAGAGAGGGCCCTAAATCCTTACCTCCTCCTAGACCCATTAACGGTCACCAAACCACTTCATTGACCCCACAGAAAAGGGAGTAGACACGTGAAAATACGCAAATCATTTAGAAGGGGAAGAGCTCCCCTTTCGACGTTGCATATTGCGACGGTATTTGTAGTTACTTTCACGCATGTTTGCAGTGAAAAGTATTTCATTGCCCCGCAGGTTGGGGATACTGTTATTCTGTTTTGTTTTGCCGGCGGGTTACTTTATTCCTAGTGCAATGTCTCTTAACACTTGCATTTGAGAGTGCACGTGAACGTTTGGTGGTGGCTCATCCCCTGCCCTTGCGGCGGCTTGCAGTGCATTGCGTAGAAGAATTAGTATTCTCTCCCCCACTACCAGCCCTTTCCTAGTCGTCACGATCCCGCTTAACTTCCTGGCTCACTCGCTAGATTTTCAATAGCATACGTTATAGTACACAGATACTTGTCTTCTTGGAATAAGAAAAAAGAAATACTACGTATTTTCCCACTAATATTCGAAATCTTAATGGAAGATCATAGTGGAAAAATCTTAGAATCTGTAAGATCTTAGTGGAAAAATACGTAGTATTTCTTTTTTCTTATTTCTCAGAAATGGATTTCCACATAGTTATGCCTGAAAATATAGAACTAGTCTTCTTATTTCTTCTAAGCATCTCCCTGCACTTACCTCCCCTGTGCAGGATTCGAATATACTTTTGGGTAAGCCGACGAGGAAGTCACCCACCAGACTAGCTGGGCCACCATACAGTCAACTTATAGTTCACCATTCTCATTCATTTCATTATGTCAGGCATCCCTTATATTCCGAGTCATCCATGAGCAAACCATTTTCTAAAGCTCATTGAATATCCTTCTAATTACCCCTCACTATTCAAGGACAGAGCATTTGGCGAAATTTACCGCATAAACTCCTGAGGTAATGAAACCAGTGTGTTGCATAGTATGACATAATATTTTTCGCCAAAACCTCTGCCTTTGCAAAAATATTCAACATTCCTTAGGTGAGAAAAAATCCTATTATGCCTTTGCCGTTTTTGCTAAACGTCACTTTATTTCCGAATAAAACAGCTACTATTAATTTAACTAATTTCACCCCCGTTGGAGAACAACGGAGGAGATATTGGGCAACAGCTTTAAATTTTGATTTGTTGGGTTGGTATTCATGTAGATGATTCAAATGAAAAAGATTAATTTGTTAGTAATCCCAGTCGGTTTCCTTTTGCAAGGGGCCTAAAAGAGAACACGAATTTTAAACGAATGCGCGGTCTATATAAGCCGATACACAAAGACGATTCAAGGGGGCCACGGAGCACGAACGTAATGCCAACTCCTGAGGAAAAAGAAACACAATCCACCGGGAGGGAAGCCTCTCGCTGAAAGTGCACCTTTTTAACAAAGGCTCTGAAAATTTATATGAAAACTTTTCATGACTGTGGCGATTCAAAACGCATGGGTCTGCTTGACATTAATTGAAAATATACATGGAGACTCATTTGCAATAACGCACTCCAACTCTTCCTGAGCCAAGCTCATGTTTATTTTTCTCCTATTCTGTGTATTTGATCTCTCTGCGTCAACATTTCGCCATACTTACTAGCGGAATTCCTAACCAGATGTTTCTGACAAGTTTTTGAAGGCTTAGCACGACCAGGTTTTAATGTCATTTAGTAATTACGGATTTTGTTATTCGTGTGGTAGCTACTTCAAATTATTTGTCGCATCTTTTGTCACATCGAATATTCAAATAAATTCAAATTGCGCGTAATTATTACTTTTTCATAGTTAATATGAAATATGGATTAATTAGAAGTTAGATTTTAACTCAAATATAAACACAAATAATATGTGAATACACATTTTTATTATTATTAATAAAATATGTTACAAGATGTGTTTCGCACACGATATATTTTGCTTGAAAAGGTTATGAGTCCATTTTTAATATTTAATTCAATTGTTATACAAAGTAATTACACAGATGTTTTCCCATGAGATGCAACAAGACTCCACCTTTCAGATGAACAAAGTTTTCCAAAGATATCACTGTATCTCATGAAGTTAAGTTATGGAAGATAAATATCAAATATTTCCCAGAAATAAAGAGAGATGAGAGATTTGTTTTTAGTCTGGGATGAACTTTAGGTGTTAGGATTTATAGAAATTTTAAGAAATCAATTGATACGAGGTAAAAGTGATTTATCATATGCACCTTATTGTCGACTCTAAAAAAAATAGAGGAGAGTGTATTAAATGGCTAAGAACGTAATAATCCCAAATTTTAGTTATAAAAACTACGGAATTATTAAAAAAGAAGAATTTTCAACAAGTCACTCACATTTATTTGGGTATAATACTATCTGTAAAAGCTGCCGTAAACTCTTGTGCTCTTAAGGACTACAGCTGGTCCTCATGTAAAGTTAAAAAAGAATTTCGATAGTTAAAATATATTTCTGGAAGAATAACTGTTTGGATAATAGATAGATTTTGTTCCATCAGCAAATGCATAACAAATATTATTACAAGCAGTAAATCGACAAATCCTAAACCTCAATTTTCATACTGAAAAAAAAGTTATTTTTAATTATCAACACCATAACATGCACAACTTTATGCTACTTGAGTTAATTAAATCCAAAACCTAATAGTTCTGCGAGTGACAATCATCCTTACTTGTTCCCGGAAACATTGTACAAATTTATTGCTAACTGTTAAGGGAAAACCATTATTACCTGTATAGGCATAACGATAATTCATAATTCACTGCATATGCTTCAACAAACGATAAAATTAAAAATTTATCATTCTTTGTGTTTGCCAAAATAATATGAACTATTTAAATTTATATAAATTTTGTCACCGCAAATTAAATGGTTTCTCAAATGAGAAGAAACGTACGGTTATACTATAAGTAATATTAATTGCTATTTACTCATTCCTGTAACCCAAAAAATGAGCGTTCTATAAGCATGTTTTTTTAAGTCCAATGAGTTCTCGGCTCTTCTTTTATAGGTTAATTATTAACCTTAGTGTAATGGAGTATTTACAAATCTTATTATGAATAAAATGAAATGGATTTGATTAATTTTTACTTCTAAATTTCTTTCTTTGAATATTTTGCTAACCTTGAAGTTTGATACTCTGTCAGTGAGATGATAGTCTATTTATTAACTATTCATCCATATTCCTTGTGTCACTACCCATGCCATCTATGACATTTCTGAGAGCATGATACGCAAAATATAGTTATTTTCTTAATCTAGTGATCCTTAAAAATATTCAATGCTAGATTATTTCTAGAGTAAACAGCTTTTTGCTTTATTAGATTCTAGATTTTTCATAAAAATATTAAAACGTCTCACGGAAACTAACAGTGTAGTTAAGGAAACATAAAAAGGCTTCATAATAGTACGAAGGACACGTTTTAAATAGCAAACCATCGAAAGTTATTCATATGGAGTAAAAATTAATTACTTTTTTGTATTATTCCTAATTAATATTTAATAATACGCAATAAATCTTTGATAATTATATATATTTTATTATATATGTTTATAATAATATTAACAATGATGATGATATATGGTAATATTTATTATTAAAGTGTAAATTCTCATTCCTAGATAGTAAATAATAAAACTCCCCTTAGCTGATATCTTAATAAAATTACCTACAGGGAAACAATCTGACAGGCAAATCTGAAACAGAATCTGGTAGCTTAAATGCTCAGGTTTTCTGATGTTTAAGCGACCTAGTTGTGTAATCATAAGGATTATTTAGTTAAATGTTTAGCGAAATGTCTTATTTTAGTTTCAGATTTCATGATCAGCATAAATAAATTAAGGAAAATGTGCCAAAAATGTATAATTCATGTACCTAAAAATCTAAATACGTATATAAAACAAGTGCCTTCCATGAAATAAAAGTGTTGTCGTGTTTTTAGGTATCATGAAATGCTTGTCCGTTTTAATTATTAACTTGATATTCTATTGCTTGGTATTTTTTAATTAGTCACTTAATTTTGTTCGCAAAATATACCAACATATAACGAGGACGAAACTGATATATCCCTGCCTCAGGTGGATTATGAAACTTAACCTGCCCTGGATATGATACCGCGACATTCGGATTGGTATACGAGGCTGTTATCTTTCGTTATCGATGCTGGCCAGCCAGTTACAATAAATCTGTGTATATTGTAATTTGACATTTAAAGATCGATTGTCTAACCGCACCCCTTTCAAAACTAGAGCGTATATATCGTGGCCCTTTCCTTCTTAATCCCGTTTAGTTAATATTTTTCTTTCGGATTACATTTGCAACTCCTGATTTTAGAAGCGGACAACAACCATTCTTGAGAAATCTTCGCTGGTTTTCCACAGGCTTTCGGCTGAAAAAGCCTAACCCGTTGGAAAACGGCGAAGATTCACCGAAATCGTGTTCCGGGAAAACACAAAATTGTACAGACAATATTCAAGTATTTATAAGAAGAAGAAATAGCGTCGGGATTAAATTTTTTCTGCCAATAAATTACCTTAGTAATGTTAAAATATCGGGAGTTAAATTCTTATATTCTCGTTTATGAAGTTTCGAATACATAAGTACATCATTCATGTTGATATTTTATGAGGAATTTATATCGATCAATCATGAACTATTTTATTATTCTTTTGTAAATAAAATCCTAATTTACTGACATTTAAAGTTGCCTTGATGGACAAAATGCTATCGACATCAAGCTATCGACTACTTTTGAACTCTCTCCTATATTAACTACGTTTACGAGTACTCGGACATGTATGAGGTTTATATGGAATTTCCTATGATAAAATCCGGAATTAATTTTTTTCTTTTATTTTATTTTATGTTGTGATAAAAAATATGGGTCATTCGAATTATATTTTTACTAAAGACAGTGAATTTTGTACGTTTTACATCAAAATACATAATTATATTCTTTTTTTTAAGGTTCTTCTTAAATTCAAATATACTGGCAAATGAAACAAGTTGTATGATATGTATGAATTTTAGTATAAAGTTTTAAACAGGTATAAAATATACCTCGAATGCATCCTACGTAATGCATACCGAATACATAAACCCTTTTCGCTATCTTTGAATACGACCTACTTGCCATTATTCTTTCTAAAATCCATTTGATTTTCCTAACATTGCTTCCCTTACCCTTGTTACTTATATTTCTAACTATCTCCATCCATCTATCCAATATTCCTTCATCCATTTTCGTGAAGTTTCCAGCTGAAAATCTCTCCTCTCTGACCATGCCAATCACTTTTTCTCTTCTTTTTGTTTTAATCAATTTCAATATTTCCAGTCTTCATCACGTCCACACCGGAAACGTTTCTAATCTACGCTCGTTTGCCTTCCTTTAGGAAGTTATATGAGCTTATCAAGTTTGGAAACCAGTTTCAAAGTTCAAAGTTTTACAGCCATATGACCTCACACTCAATATGAGTGATTTTATTGTTCATTCTTTACATATTTTCTTAATTTACCTGAATCTACCCCTCCTAGGTTACTTAAGTACTTCTTTTTATATGATGCTTCTTTTCACAATGACCATGCCACTAAATACAAATTCCTTTTAGCCGCTACCTAAAGAAGCACATTGTTTTGCCCTATGTCCTCATATAGGTACTTATATTTAACTATATTTCCACCAACTAGAAATATCATTATATTCTTTTTTTAATTTTTGTTCTCATTCCAAACCTCTTACGTCGGTCCCGAAAAGCGATTAACTAAACTTATATCCTCTTGCTGAGTGACTGGCATGGGGTAGCGTCTGTAAAACAAATTAATTCATTGTGTTCCAGCCCTATATTACTCTATGATTCAAGAACTTTTAATTCCTCTTTTTTCATTTTAACTGAATTCACAGGTAAAAATTAATTGTTTGCCTTACTTAAATTACCCAAGAAACTACCCAATTATACTTTGCTTAAATTGTCCAAGAAAATTCTCCGCCTGCCACCCTTAATTGTGCATCCTGAATAATATTCAGATTTCCGATAAGAACTTTATCTCCCGTTTACCCCTTTTTTCCTCAGACTCTCCATTATCTTTGGCACACTACTTGAAATATACAAGGCAACCGAGTATTTCCTGAAGTGTTTTATATTCTTCTATAATAATGATTTCATCGGCTATTTTGTATCACCTCTTGAGCACCCACTTCTTTATCCGAGCTGTTATTCACCTAAAAATTAATCTTCCCTCTTTCTAAATGATTCTGTCTGCTTGCGTAATCAAAATAATTTTTTCTATAAATCTCAAATTCTACACTTTACCGGTGTTACTATTGACCTAACGAATACGTATCGAATTCCTACCTTAGAAATGTCTATAATGTTCTCTGAAAACTCTTTCTTCCATTTTTTTAAACTTAGTAACCCTGCGTCAAAGCATCTTTTTCTAACATCTTGATTATTGTATGGAATTTCCATAAGTTCTGAAGTGAGAATACCTTTTCCCCATGGTCTCATTAATAGCATTAATAAGTGAATGTGACGAATTCAAAATAAAAT
>WURS02441766.1:0-14880 GCA_011762765.2 Rhinocypha anisoptera
GGGGGGGGGGGGGGGGGGGGGGGGGGGGGGGGGGGGGGGGGGGGGGGGGGGGGGGGGGGGGGGGGGGGGTGGGGAGTGGGGGGGGGGCCCAGGCCCACACCGAGTCAATCTGCGGGATACGACAATATGAGTTGTGTGAAACCGTTTGACGCTCTTTAGTGAAACAGGTCGATATTTACATATTCGTTTTTGGCAAAAACTTTATTAAAATAATGACTAACTTTATTTTTGGGTATAATAATTGCATCGGTGCTAGTTAGTCACATGCCCATATGATTTAACAAAAAACCATGTGAACAAATAAGTATCAGATAAAAATGAACTCCTCGGTACATTTTTTTCCAGAGGTTAACAATTCCACAACATTTCTGTGACACTTTTCCAAAGAAGTAAGTTTTAGAAGGATACAAAATGTCAGCATTAACCCTTTTTTGCCGAACAACCGATATATTGGGCATTCAGAATCATCCTCCAAGTAAGGACCTATTTTTGGTCACTTTTGCCTTATTTTGTTGCACTCCTGCATGTAGGGACTGTATACCATTTTAGGGTTTCGGCTCGAAAGGGTTAAGAATAGCATCTTGTACCTCATGTTGGTGAGTGAGCTGAGACACATGAAATATATTTAAATGTCTAAAACCTATTAGGAAAAGTTCAACATTTAATTAGTTCTTTAAATAATGGTACCTCCCACTACGTAAAGCCTAAGGACAAACCTTCTAATGAATTAAAAATATACTCAGGCTCAACTATAACTAATTTATGATTGTAGGTAAATAAAAACATGTATTGATAAATATTAGTTATGCTTCCTGTACCTTGATTTTCATATTTAAGTCAACCATTCGTCCAACTTAGGTTAGGTTGATAGGTAAGGATAGGGTTCACCTAATACTAAACCCAATAGTATGTTAAAATTCACACAACAGGATATTATGAGGGGAGCCAATTCCTTTCCCTGTACCATCTACGGTTTATCAAGAAGATGTGGTGCCCAGAAAATCGTTCAGCTTCGGTTCAGCTGGAGGTGTCCTGGTTGCCACTGGAACTTGAACCCAGGACTCCTGTTCAGTAGCCAAATTTTCCATCCAACTGGCGTACCATGACATCTGATTTTTATATGATATACTGATGGAGTCTAAAGTGATGTCGAGTGTGTGGGGAGGTGCCTACCAGGCCATGATGAAAAAGGCAGAATCTTCCTTGAAGGGTATTGTCGGAATAATAACCCATTAAGGGAGTCCCTGGACCACCCTTCCCCCTTTTCATGCAGCAGATTATCACCCCCAACTGAGGCATCTATTATGTTTACATGGTGTTGAGAGTATTCTTTCTGCATAGTGATAATAAATCCAAATTCGAGAAGAAACCACACACATTTTTTTCTTTTGTTTTACTGAATCCCCAAACAACATTATTCGATAGGTGTTTTATTTCTGTGTGGCTAAGACTTACAATACATTACCTATTAATATAAAAGGTATAAAAAAGTTAATATTCTTGGCGAGGGTAAAAAGATGGCAATTTAATTTTGATAATGTAAAGTGTTTTTTTATTACTATTGCAATGTTTTTGACAACTATGTATCTGTAATCATATCCATTTTTTCATTTCTTTTTTGAAAGTGGCTCACTTACAGGCAGAATGCCTTTTGGGTCACCTGGCTCCCTACAGTAATATCAAAAAAGCATGTAAAATAAAGTAAAATGCATTTATACAACGCTGAAGCTTTTGAGGGTATTTTTCAGGTGCTTGTATCTTTCCTCCACAGTTAAATTTGCATGTCATTGAGATAACTACAGATAAACAAGAGAAAGCTCTTGAAAGTATGGAGACATGTAAACTAAAGAGAACTGCTGGTGTGATAAGAAACCTCCCTTGCTCACATGCCAATTGTCAAATGTTAAACTTCTCCATTAAATATTTACAGTTGTGCAATCAGTTCCAGGTCAACGCCTTGGTAAATTACTCTCATTCAATCTCATATACTTCACTATTTCAACTCTGACCACTCAAAGTCAAATATCTGCTCACAATATACCATGGGAAGCATACTGGTTGTTCTTAGATTATTTTCCCCTGTCTTTCTAAAATGGAACTTGTCATATCTAACAACCAACCACAGATTTAATCTGTAATTCAGGCTTCTATATTTATTTGGACTAATTTGCATGTGAAATCACAGTTAGTACTATATAGTTCTTACACATTTCGTGAACTGGCTAACCGAGGCTTGTGACCAAACTCTTACAAACTGCAAAATATATAAATATTATTATTTTTACTTAAATGAAAATCACAAAGTTTTTACTGCCAAATAGTCTAAATGTGTTTCGTGCAGAGCACGTTTCAATACCAAATGCTAGAGTCAGCAATACAGTATCAATTACCAAAAGCAGAAAACCTTCAGGATTTCTGTGTGGTTAAAATAAATTTGCAATGAAATTCTAATAAATTTATTTTGGCATATCTTGGGGAAAAGGAATGAAGCTTATAAACATTAAAGGCAAAAAGCAAAGTAGTAATATTTGAAAATCAAAGGTTTTTAATCCAGAGCTTGGATTCTCCAGGCTATCCTGTCCCCTGACATCTAAAGGTGCTAAATGTTCATAGTAGTTGACACCTCTTATAAAAACAAATACTACTACAATTTCACTCTTGATATCTATTACAATATATTTTTCACAGTTTCTTGCCTCAATGTGTGTCCTACTGGTTTCAACCTTATTGTAAGGATAGTCTAATTAAAGATTCTCTTTCCCAGTATTCTTTATTGGTTATCCGTAGAAATGAGTAAATCTTTACAAATATGAGGTCTGGATGAATCATGATTGAATAATAAAGCAAATTCGAAAAAAATCAATCCTTTCAGCAATAGTTTTCAATATTCGGGAGCTGTCTTAATCTTACCCTCTAGCAATATTATCAACTCACAACAAAATAATATAAAATGATAAGACTCTAAAACCCTAGTCTCTAAGACATAATTCTATAAAGGAAAGCGTCGGTTGAAAGGCGAACACAACCATAGAATTGGTTAATAATTCACAAAAGAATGTTTACCCCTCAAATTTCTCCAATTTAACAAATAACAAGGCTAGCAGGATTAATTCTACGTTATAATACTACTTCCAACTGTCAACAATAGTCAATCATACAACTAAATACAGCTGGTAAGAACATGTTAGTAAATGAATACTTTACCTGGCTCTCCAAATGTGGAAACATTAACATCTAATAAGGTAGCTCTTAAATCAACCAAAATTGGCAACTCGCCAAAAGGATAGAATTAAAAACATAAACGGGTATAAAAAAGCTCACATGGAGTGACACATAGCCTTTCATTAAATATTTACAGAAATATTACTCATTGTCACTCGATTCATAGCTAGTCTTAGGAAGTCACATGATCGTAGACCTATATTAATGACGGCTTAGGTAGTGTATCGATGAGGATAAGGGAAAAAGCACACAGCAGCTGTAAATTTGGACACCAATTTTTAAATTCAATAATGTGAAAATGCAAGAGAACTCGAAAAAATGATACCTCATTATCATCCCACAATATAGCAGAAGAAAAAAATACCAACCTTCGTTATTTACGTTTTTCACCTGAGTAATTCTTCTCCAACTGTTGACTATTTATGTCCGTTATTCCCCAAAATGTCTTTGATGAACAACCATTATTCCACAGAATGAAAGACAATAGTTCTATAAACTGGAGTTTCTTTACAAATACCTTAATTAAGCTGGTATTTCCCCAACAGATTCACTGACAAGATGGCACTCGGAAAGTTATAAGACTTCAGAGCACAAAACTGCTACAAATAAGTCCTAACATTACGCAAATGTGTTTGCTTAACAAGTTTCTTTTTTCCATTACTCTAAAATCAAAGGTGACAGTTTATTAAAATTAACCTGTATTAACGAACAACAACTTCTGTATCTACCGTCGATTCCCGTGACTGAAGTTTCTCACAATCCCCTACAGATGGCTTTAACTGCAATGCCGGAAACCCAAGAAAACCGGAAACCCCAGAAACTTTCAGAAAACGAAGAAATACGAAGAGCGTAAGCGCAAGTCGAATTTGTAATCTTCGGAAATTGGGACAGGAGGTCCGGGAATTTTAGATAAAATATAATTTGAGAGTAATCCGTTAATTACCAATAAAAATGTGGTCTGATACTTTACTAATTGTCTTTATTTCCATTTGCACTGCCCTCCTTGGAGAAGGTACAACAGAACATGAAGTTATTACTAATTTGTAATGCGAAATGTTTGTATTCTAAACGAAAAACATATTTTTCACAGGGTTGACGTGGCTTATGGTGTACAGAACCGAAAAATATAAAAAATTAAAAGCAGAGGTTGAGAGGCAAAGTAAAAGGCGTAAGTTTCTTGTCCTGAAATGCCATTTGCTAAAATAATTTCTATATAATTAATATTATTGTTAAGTACGTACATCCGAAATATAGCCCACCGGGTTAGCCTGGTGGGTAGCGTGCTCGCCGGCTAACCCAAAGGTCGCGGGTTCGAATCCCGGCTAGGGCATGGATGTTGTGTTTGTGCAGATGGGTTTTTTCATTGAGTTGAAGAGGTGCGAAATGACTATAGCCCTCGAAGCACCCTATAAACAAAAATACTTCTACTACTACATCCATAATATATAGAGATTTTTAAAAATCGTATCAATACCAATGTGTAAAAAGACGGAATCGTTCTCACAGTAGTTAATCGAAATATAAATGATGAAAATACTTTGAAGATACCAACAATCGTAATGTACATTGGATATAACATAAAACTAGGATTTGTTCGAGAGATGAATACTGTAGAGTCAGTATTATCGAAATTCCTTAATCGAGGTTACAGTTTTCAATCTATACAAATAGATTATGATGGCTTTCATACACTTAAGCAAAAGTATTAGTCGTTGTGCTTTTGTTGACTAATATTTAACTTTACCACGTATTGTACAATATCACAAAAAGATGGGCTAATTTCAAGTCCTTTATAGATTATTGATTCCCTGAAAGTAACAACGATATTGCTACGTTTTTAAAACTTGATGCCTGTCTTAAATTCTATTACTTGTTAGTCTATAAAGTAAGGGATAGAGAATGGATGATCCCTGAACATACTTGAAAGGCTTTTTCTCCTGAGCTCTCACGTCATTTATACAAGCAACTTTCTCAACATTTTGAATCCCCCATGCTGTCTGAGTGCCATTTCCATTATATATCTTCCTCACCTACCCAAAATGTTCTCTTTTCCACGTCCTTACAAAATAATGATTCCCTCATACTTGTTTTTGCCCTTCGATTATTTTTCAGACAGCTTTCCACCCTTCTAAAGCTGTCAGTTTTTTATTTTTAACAACTTGAAACCCAAGACTAGGAAATGGTATCAGGAAGCTCCATTTCTTTCAGTGCTATCTTTTCATTACGATTGTGGCAACTACTCATTATATTTTTCATACTTAAAAAACCTTTTTTGTTTTTATGTAATAATATTTATATATTTTTAACCCAATCTGGTTCTGTGCAGTGGAGAAGCGCAAGGAGGCTCATGGGGACTCACTAGACAAGCAGCAGAAGAAGAAGATTGAGAGAGAGGAGGAGCGTCTGAAAAACAACAACCGCGACCTCTCTCTTGTCAAAATGAAGTCCATGTTCGCCATTGGATTTGCTTTCACTGCTCTTCTCAGTATGTTCAACAGCATGTAAGTTTCATTTTGCAGGAAAATTTTATGTCGATCAGCTCCAGTTAGACCATTTGGAAATATTTATCACAGTTTTTAGACCGACTAGGAAAAATTTACATGAACTATGAGCCACTTGAGGTGATGATTGAAGATTAAGGGTGATCTAGCAGTTAAGGTACGAGTATATGTTCTTTTTTGTTCAACGCCAGATTAGAACTACCTAGTCTCATCTTCACATCTGTCCATCTACAAATTTTCATTATTCCTACCATTTTATAAGAAATGTCTTTTCACTCTCATAATTACAATCTTCCAAGCCTTAATATCTATCCCATCAGTTTCCCTCTCATTCTATATCGATGGCTCTTTGGACTACTCCCTTGTTCATTCACAGAAATGAGTGAATCGTGATCAAATAAAGCAGGTAGAGCCAGTCGGAAGGTTCTCAGCTTCCTTTGCTGATCATCATCCTATGTTTACAGTCCTAATATTTGCTCCACTGCAAAGGGCTGTCTTAACATAAATACCCCAGCAACTCCATAATTCCTACCAGGTGTGTTTGATTTCCATGTAAAATACTTACACTTTTCTTACTTCTAACTTACCTAACATTCTACCCGCCATTGCTCTCTTTAGCAGCTCAACAGCTCTTTGAGTATCCCTTCCATCCACCATTCTTAGCACTTATTCACTAGCTTTCTTCAATGTCCACTTCACCTTTTTCATCCATTGCTAAAATCACATCTCAAAAACCTCCAATCTCTGCTTATCATCCTTCCTAACGGACCAGGTTTCATATGCATATAATGCTATATTCCATATGAGGGTTTTCACTAACCTTTTCTTCTTGCCTTTCTTTAAGGTCCCTTCCCATCAACTATGTACTTCCTTTTTGAAAAACCAACTTTGGCTAGTGACATTCTTCTGATATCCTTGTTGCTACATCCGTTCTCCTCTGTGACTCTACTTAAATGAGTAAACTTTTCTACCTGTCCAAACTTATGCCCTCCTATCCTTCAAATATCTTGAGATCTCAGTCCTTTCATTTTCCTACCATTGATTTTAATTTTAAACCTCTCTCATGTAAAGTTCTCAAAAAGGACTGCAATCCCCTGGCTCTGTGACTGGCTAGAGTTTGATCATCTGCATCTCTGAGCCACTTGATGAGTTGCACACCCACTTTTATTCGTGACTCCACCTCTTCCCCATGCCCCTTTTACTATCTCCTCCGAGTACCAGTTACAAAGCACAGGTGACAGGATACCCATCTTGCTCCCCTGTGTAACTGTACCCATCCAGATTCTCCATCTGCTACCCTTACTGCATGGCCAAAGCCATGTACAGCTTTTTTATAAGATGGCTATCCTTCCAATTTGCTCTTATTTTTTTCAAAACTTCAAAAAATCAGTTTCGCCCAGTCTACTTTATCAAAGGCATTATCAAAGTGTGCAAAGCATCCAAAAACATCCTGATTGGGTTCTGTATTCTGTTTGATTAGTGTCCTCCAGTCCCAAAACCCACCCCATCTACCCCCATTTCTCGTTCAAAGATCGTTTAAAAGTATCAGTTCTGGGCTTCCATCTGTTTCCCCACTCAATCTCCAATCTCATTAAGCATATCCACCTAAGGGTGGTCCAATATATATAAAAAAACTGTATTTAATATTAATAATTTTTTCTATTCCTCCTCCAAAGCCCTTTTCTTTCCCTTTAATACTTTCTTTCTTTTCTGTACCATAGCCCACCCTTTTTTTCTCCCAAGTATGTACGCTGATGTTACAAACCATCTTCTAAGTCATGAGGGCATATATCACAATCATTGCTCAAAATGCTGTCAATAACAGGAATATTTTCACTACAACCATAGAATTTTGAAGTTGAAAGTTGAATTGAAGTTATAATATTCGCTTGAAAATGCTATGGTTATGGTGAAACTAGTCATGTTAGTAAATCATTAAGAGAAACAAAAAGTCTTTTTAATCCATAGCAACAGCAAGAGCATGCTCCAGGGAGTTATGATAATTTCTAAACTGTGGAATTTCAAAGTTTCTTTTAATCTCCTCTTTGTTCCAGAGAACCCGCATGCCCCATTCTTAATACAACATGAGCATTTGTGACAGAGCCTCGCATTGTGCATTTTCAGATTTGATGGCCGAGTGGTGGCCCGCCTGCCTTTCATCCCCATCTCGTGGATACAGGGCCTCTCGCACCGCAATCTTCATGGAGATGACTACTCTGAGTGCTCATTCATATTCCTCTACATCCTCTGCACCATGTCCATCCGGCAGGTGAGTTGACAGCGATCTCTCAGATGAGCCCTGCAGTGCTCAACAATCTGTCGCAAATGTCCCCCGTCTTTTTTTCCTGGGAGAGGAGTGGCTTTTTCTATATACTTCAAGTGTGTAGGCCTGGTAGAATACTGGGTTGTGACAAGTGGAGAATCTTTTGGGCTCCATTATTAGTGAAACAAAATATAAGTAGCATCTTTCGCGTGTTTCAATCGAACAATGTAATACATGACCGATTTCGACGATAGTCATCCTCTGGTCATGTATTCTTTTGTTCTGTGGAAATAAATAAAAGATTCTAATTGTTTCATTATGGAATTCCACAAGGTGATGGCCTCCTCAGTGAATTTTACCCATGATTAGTGTTTTACATCTCTTAATTTAGTCGTAATAACTTCTTGGTGTTACCTCTAAAATCACAAGTTTTCCATTGAAAAATCTTTGCAAGCTTTGGTTGAAGTACCTATGGATTTTATCCTGTCCTGAAATAATCATAATGAAAATTACTAATCTATTGTAGGATTGACTATTCCATTGTAATTTATTAATGACATTTCACAAATTTTAATAGCCATGTTATATAGGGAAATGTTTGATACTGCTATTTTCATTGTGTATGAGTTGCCATCAGAATGAGAATGAGGGAAAAAACATATGTATGTATATGTATGTAAATATATGTGTAATGTGCCCTTTTGCGTGTATATTGCAGAACATACAGAAGATGCTTGGGTTCGCTCCATCACGGACGGCAAGTAAGCAGAGTGGGAGTTTGTTTGGTCCCCCTCCTCAGCAGTTCAAGTGAAAAATGTGAGCCTGCTCGGAACTCGTTTCCCCATCCCTCCCTCCCCACGAGAACCACTCTACTCAACTATTCAAGCATGGTGGCTACAATCAACGGAGTTCCACCATCGCCCATGCATGTCTGGTGGAAAGAGTATTTTGAACTTTGAAACCTTCGGAAAAAGGATTGCCCCCACCCACCCACATCCCATCCCCTCGAGTGATATAGAGACGCCATTCAACACCCCATGTTTCAATCCCCTGTTCAAGTGATAAACGTTGTATCTGTGCGACCCCTCACTTTGCTGTCACTTGTGATCCTCTTAATTTTTAAAAAATCTTTTTAATCTGTTTCCTTTCCATTTTTCTTGATTTATCCTGATATTATGTATCTGCCTTTGTTAATTCAGTTCAATTTGTTAAAGTGCAAGAATTTGGACAGGGAAATGTTGTTATGCATTCTGTGATAGTTCGACAATAATTAAAAAAAAACAAGCTACCATTTATTTAAATCATTGTTTTGTTCTGATGAACTGAATATGCATCTGAGGGACATAAATTGCCTCTAACATAGGTTGTTTATAATTACTTCATCCTCATTCACTACTGGAGAAACCCTTGCAACGAGGCCGGAATTGTACGTTGTACTAGGTGTGATATTTGGATTTATTTTGTATTGGTCAAACAATGAATCATTATCAGATATCCAAAAAGGCGAGAATCCAAAGGATCAACTCACATTCATGTACATGTACATATATGGATATAAAATAAAACATTTACTACCAAAGCTGGCTGAGACATGAGATTATTTGCTCCCTTTCTTCCTCCTGTTATCAGAAATCTTTCTGGGAAAACTGAAATTTTTATGAGAAAAGTACATTCAAGAAAGTGTAATAGCCAGGAAAAATAAGGAACAATTTTTGCATGCATAATAATTTTTGGATTGGTGGTTTTTTAAAAATCTGGTCCAGATGATGGCGATCATCGCCGAAACCGGTCGTGTTTTGTAATTTTTTATCTTTTGTGGAAATATAAAAGTTATTTTAAAAAACCATCAATCTATCATGGATTTCCACAAGGTGATGGCCTCCACAGTGAACTTTGATAATAATTTTTCTTGATCTAGGTATTTTCTAAGATAAGATTCTTGAGTTTTATGATTGCTTATCAAAAACCATTTTTCTCAAAGTTTAAAGGAACTGGATGATGAAAATGGCATCGTTAAGTCTACAAATTCATAAATTTGCATGGAATACATATGACAAATATTGTTTCTTCAATGATATAATTAATTTACTGCTTCATGTTAAATCCATGAAAATTATCACACCATGAGAACCATATGAGGAATTCCTCATTCCAACAACATGGATCAGTAATAAATTGAATTCTTTCAAGCTTCACTTAATGTAACTTGTAAATAGCCATAGTAGAACTAACAACTT
Source organism: Rhinocypha anisoptera (assembly GCA_011762765.2). NCBI lineage: Eukaryota > Metazoa > Arthropoda > Insecta > Odonata > Chlorocyphidae > Rhinocypha > Rhinocypha anisoptera. Next base: position 10,224 of record WURS02441766.1, read on the forward strand.
TCTTTTTCACAGACTACTGAAGGTATGATGGGCTTAATTGTGATTACCTGCAACACACTTAAAAATTTATATATGAATGTATGTGAGAGTACTTGGAAAACAAAGATGAAGTCTCAAACAAAAAGAACATTCACAAGATTTGGTTTCAAAAGTTATCACTTTGCCATTAACAAAAGAGACACTATTATTGCCAGTGGTGGTGGGAGAAGAGAGAGGGGGTGGATGGAGGAACCTTAGTGTTGGAGGCGGGAATCGATCGGGAGTTTATAAGGTTGATGTTTCCCACCTCCAACAATCAGCTTCCTCCTTCGACCCCCTCTTCCTTCCCCTACCTCTTCACCCACCACCTCCCTCTCCTGGAAACATGCGGGATTTTTCACTCCATATCTGGGTCCCGTAACTAGAGGTAGTATTTCGCATTCCACATTTAGATGACAGTAAGGACTCTTATGGGGATTCATTCCCCATGTGAATCGTTATAAAGAGCCTGCTACAATGTTACCAAAAGCAGCAGGAAACTAAACTTTAGCAATGAGAAATTTAGAAAAACCTTTCTGGAAGTAGAAACTAATGGTAAATCGACTAGCGCAATTTATTTTCCATCATTATTTCAAACAAACCTATTTAAAAAATATTTTCTTGTATTTCCTCGAGAAATTGCAATCATTTTGTTTTCATATTTATTAGACTACACATACATATATACATGTACCATCTCAGCCAGTGAATGAGATATTTCTGTGTAGCACATCCTGAACTTAGGACAATAACTTATCGTCTCTCTTAATAAACTACTGTTTAAAGATCTAAATTGTTCAAATTATATAAGTCTGATTTAACCAAATCAAATTACCATGCTGTTAGTACAATATAAAGTTTATTTAATATAGTTAAAAGTTAGTATAATAAAGTATAGTTTGAGAAAAAGGAATAACGTACTACGTATTTTTCCACTAAGATTTTTAATCTGGTACGACTAGTTTCAATGCTATGGTGTCATCTTCAGGTAACCTGGTACCTGGAGATGACGCCATAGCGTTGAAACTAGTCGTATCAGATTAAAAATCTTATTGGAAAAATACGTAGTACATTATTCCTTTTTCTCAGAAATGAATTTCTACATAGTTATGCCTGAAAATATAGAAAGTATAGTTTGTTTATTATAATGGAAGGATAGTAGTACTGGGTGCGAATTTTGGCAATTCCATACCACATAAGGCCCACCTGGTCATCTAAATATGAAACGCACAATAGAGGCAGAGAGGATTTCAATGATGAGCAGGGAGATGCAAGTTTCAAATGTGAGATTGTGGAAGGCAGTGTTTTTGGGGAAGTGGGAGAGAAGGGGAAGTGTTTAGGTTGTTCATGTAGAGTCTTAGGGTGGAAGGGCATATACTACCAACATCAAAATGAGGGCACAGGTTTCTAGAGAGACAGTGAATGACATTTTTGGTGTTTCAAGTGGCTGTGGTGCCTTATTCTGACTCAATGCATTAGGTTTCAGTTTACCAAACCAACAGAAAAATTCTAGATGAAACATACAGACCCAAGTTAGGGATGAACGAAACATGAGAAGGCCATAAAAATTTTAGAAACTGATGAAAGTACATCTTAAATATTGTGTATCATAAAATTTACTCTATAGCATATTTTCAATGCCTTATTGTGCATTAACCTGTAAATGTGCATGGTTACTTTCACCTAGTTTCACAGGTAAAATTGATGGGTAAGGTTGTGTGATGAATTACAGAGTGAATATTATAAAATAGATTTATAGTTGTGAAGAGGAAATGCAGTATAGGGCAGATATTCAGTCCAGGGGAATTTTTATCAAAGAAAGACTAGTGAACAAATGGAATGAACTGATATATTTCCAGGAACATAGAAATAACCTCATATCTAAGATAGGTATGTTATTGGTTGAAGATAAGGGGACACATCAGGTGAAGAAAAATCAGAAACAGAGAAAAATAAAGGAATGAAATTGTGGTTGCATTTTTGGAGTAGTATTAACATCTGGAAAGAAAGAAGTGATATTGGCATTTGTCAAAGCAATGGAAATAAAAAATAGTGGCAGACCACTTAAGTAACATGTTAACTTGGGAGAGGGGATGATATTAGAATGATGAGAAAGACTTTAATCTAGAGTCAAATATCAAAAGGAGCAGGAAATGAAATAAATGACCAAGGATGGCAACAGAGATAATCAGGAATAAAATGGAAGACACAATAATATGTGGATTGAACAATCAAAACATCAAGTTGCTAAATACATAAAGTTTATAATTTTTAGTACATAAAGGCGAAAGTAGACCAAATGAGTTCCTCCATTGGTAGATAAATGCTGAAGAGTTATCTAAAGTTGCAGCAGTTTTAGATGGTTTACAGAGGTCAGAAAACTTATCGGTTTAATTACCAATATTTCAACAATTATGTAAATCATAGGTATCAGGATCAGTTACGGTCAACTTAATTTTAAAATAATAGAAGACTCATTTCAAGAAAAAAATAATCAGGATTAGATTTCTAATCCTATTTCAATGAGAACACTCTTCTTTTAGAGGAAGTTTATACTGAACTGTCTTTATGCTGTGGCTGAAATGAACACAAAATAATATGATCACTGAATTGATACGATGATCATAATTATTCTTAATAATAATTAATCAGGTGAGTAATCTGGAATCAGAAATGATATATGAAACCAGTTCCAAGTTGAAAGCCAGGGAGCATTAATGCATAATATGCTGGATTTGATTAAATTGGGGATCCTTCCCTTGAACACACACACTATATGCAGATGAGATATAGAGAGATGCAGCACAGACATATATGTATATAGAGAGAGATGCAGCACAGGCAGGGAAAGTGATGGGAGGAGGTGTCATTATTGCTGTGAACAAGGAGTTCTGCTCGGAATCAGTAGTAGAAGTTGAGAGAGACCTGGACCGTTTATGTGTAAGAATAAGTGTAGGCAATAAAAAGTTATATGTGTATGGTATATTTTCCACCAAACTCAGAAGTACAACTGTACAGAAATTTCTATAACAAGTTGACAGATATCCCTGTTGTTGGCAATGATTTAATAATAATGGGAGATTTTAATGTAGCGAACTACGTCATTTCAGAAGGGTATGACAGCGAAATCATGGAGGATCAATCAATCAGCTGTCTTTATTTCAGAATTAGATGAGTACAGTTCCAGTAAATATTTTTCAGAATAGTAAGGGGAGAATGCTTGATTTAGTGTTTACTAATATAGTGCGTGTCATGATGGAAAGTGTAAGTAGTGAGGAAGCATTTGTTCCACTGGATAGATATCACCCTGCGCTAAAGTGCAACCTGGAGTTAATGATGAAAATCAACCAGGTTGCAAGAGATAGTGAATCATATAACTTTAAAAAGGGTAACTATATGAAATTGTATAAAGAATTAATGGGTAAAAATTGGGAAATATTGTGCACTTTTAATACTGTTGATTCTGCTGTTGAATGTTTTTATAAGCTAATTTATGAGGCAATGGACAGTGCAATTCCTAAATGTAAAATTTACAGGTATAAATATCCTAAGTGGTATAATAAAGAAGTTGTGATCCAAATATAGGCACAGGAAGAAGTACACCCACATGGGTTCCTTGTATCATTACTCAATGTTTATCAAGTTGAGGGGTGAATTAAGGGAGGATATACAGAGTGCATACAATGTGTATATTTCAAAGGTCCAAAACAGCATTAGTAATTGGGATAGTAAGGCATTCTAGAAATATGTAAAGGATGGGAATAATGACAGAGCTATTCCCAATGAGATGGTATATGGAGAGAAAAGGGACACACCAACAGAAATTTCTAATATATTTGCTCAACACTTTGCCTCTACATACACATTTAATAATACAAAAATAATAACAGTCGATGAGGAAGAAAAGATTAATAATTATGGTGAAATGTCATTTTTTAAGAAGCAGGAAGTGTTATCTACAATTAAAAGGTTAAAGCCAAAAAAATCCGTAGGTGAGGACATGGTTTCAGCCTACATGGTAAAAGCTTTAAGGATATCTTTGCTGGACCATTGTGTTATATCTTTAAATTGTGTTAAGTAAGGGGTGTATTACCAAAGATCAGGAAAACTGCTAAGGTATGTCCTGTCTAAAAAAAGGTAATAAGAGAGTAGTTAGCAATTATAGACGTTTCAGTTTTGTCGGCTTTCTCTAAAGTATTTGAGTATATTATATATTGGTATTTGTATTCTGGTTTCAAAAATAGAATTTCTGTCTTTCAACATGTGTTTACTAAAGGGAGATCTACAGTATCAAACCTGTGTAATTTTTGTGATTTTGCACATAATACACTTGATGAGAGAAGTCAAGTAGATGTAATATATACATATTTCACCAAAGCTTTTGACACTGTTGATCATAAACTGTTTATATCAAAACTTAGGACGATTGACATGTCACCAAGTGTGGTAGAACTCATTAGACCCTACCTCAATAACAGACAACAGTATGTTGTATTAAAAAACTATAATTCTACTAAGTACAATATTTTATCTGGAGTGCCTCAAGGCTTCAACTTGGGTCCTTTATGTGCTCTCGGCATTATCGGGTTCTGCGTCCGCGTTTGTTGACTTGTGGTGACAACAGTTTCGCTAGCCATCC
>WURS02441775.1:0-14878 GCA_011762765.2 Rhinocypha anisoptera
GGGAAGGCTAAACTGGGAAGGGAATAATGGGGGAGAAGTAGGGATCCGCTTGACCGCTGCTACCTATACCCAACAATTGGCAGCCAACATTTGCTAAAAACTGGCCGCCAATGTTGGATAAACATTGGCAGCCAAGGTTGGCTGAACATTGGCAGCCAATGTTGTCTAAAAATTGACAATATTGGGTGAACAGCGGCAATATCAGCCAAACCGAACGTTCAAACGACATTGGCCCAATATTGGCCGACGTTCGATGCTGCCTGGGATATATGTAGTAAGTATTTCATTATGATATATAAAAATAATTAATGATGTTAGAAGAAAATATCTTTAGCAAAGGAACTCTGTATGAGCAGAAGGGAAGTAATGATAAAGGCAATGACAGAAAAGAAATCTAGTAAAACTTCAGTATCGAAGGGGTTGGGGTTGATGATGCTAAATAAAAACAGAGTTATTATGAGAAGTTCGAGGAAGGCACAGTTGGAAGACATAAGAGGTAATGGGATAATGAATACTTCAATGTAAACCATGATGTAATGAGTAAGAGGGACACATGAAAGTAAATGATAAGCATTTTAGATCACCTTGAGTTCTAACTAGGTTTTGCACAACATCGCTTCAATTTTATACTGTCTTCCTTAATGATCTTTACTAAATCGTTGAACCTTGATGTGTTCAATAAGATTGTTTTTGCTTGTAACCTCAACAAATATCTCTTAACATTCAGCATACTTTATTATTTACTAAAAAGTATCTATACTTGGTGAGCCCCACTATTCTAGAACACCAAAAAATTTTCAAAACACTTTCAAGTGCTGTCCTAAGAATGAAAAATAAATGTTATCAATTGATTGGTTTATCAGGATGTGTTAAAATCAGCTGACTATTGCAATAATTAATTTTTGTTTCATAGGCAATATTCATTTAAGGTAACAGTACCAGTAATTGACCACTTAAGAAAAAGAAATTAGTATCCCTCCATATCCTGATAAAGTTTTTGAAAATGCTACCTTTTTTAGTATCTCAGATTATCTACCTTACTTTCAGCAAGCACATATTTGACCAATATTTTACAGAAACAAATTTTTCCAGTTTTTTCGACTTTCTTGAAAGCAAACTTTTGTGCTAGTAATTGACCATCCAAAATATATTTTTCCAGTATTTGGCCATCCTTTGTTTTATTAATTGACTATTTTCATGCTGATAAAAAATGGTAATGGCAATATTTTTGTTATTTCACTGCTGTGATTGTTTTACTCGCATACAATATCAATTACATAATATGTTTGAAAAAAATCCAAATAAGTAACAACAATTTCCTACTCAAAATAAGCTGGTAAGTGAAGAGAAATTTCTTTTCTGGCATGCAGCATGACACATGGTGTGTAAACAATTTGGTAGCTGGATTTTTCTTCTTATTTTTAAGAAGTAAGTAAAAAGGCTTATATTACTTATTAGTCAGCTGGTAAGAAGAATGATAGTAGATATCTCTTAGCTTTCAGTCACAAACTCCACTATTTTCTCTGTAAAATTGTCCCCTTATATTCTTCCATAACAAATCCATCCTTTTCCACAGTACTCAATCATTCCAATCAGAAGAATATATAGTCACCTCAGAACCTTAACCATTGCTCAAATCAGAAATTAAAATAAATAATTTTGAATCAGACTCATACACTTTCCATTTCTTGGCATTCAGTTATTACTTTCATTCGTTCTTTTCCACTTGTATATATGGATCTCCCTATATGTCTGTTGTTTGGATCCATCTCTGCATTCCTTTGTTTTGGGTATACTTTTTGGAGTAAAATAATTTCATCAGTATTTATATGGTAGACATTTTGTTTTAAGAACTGATCATAAACTCCTCCATATTTTGGGAGAAAAGAAAGGTATCCCACAAATGGCTGCCAACAGGTTGCAACATTGGGCAGTAATTTTGCAAGGATATGATTATGACAGTCAGCATGTTAAGGCCATAAACAACAAAGTAGCAGATGGTCTCTCTCGTTTACCTTTAGAATGAGAGGGTGAGAGGGTAGAAAAGATATATCTTGAGGTTGGGGAAAATGAGTTCCTACCAGTCCTGGCAAAGACCATTAGAAATGCACCTAGAGCAAATAAGTTGTTTGGACAGGTGATTGATTTTTGTTCCTTTGGTTGGCCAAAGAGGTAAGGGAAGAGTTTAAACCATAGAGTGAGAAAAGACATCAGCTGACGATTGAACAGGGATGCTTAATGTGGGGTAATAGAATAATGGTCCCAGAGAAATTGCAGCCTAAGATTCTGAAAGAGTGGCATTCAGGACACTTAGATATAGTTAAGTTAAAATCCCTTGCAAGATCATGTGTGTGGTGGCCCAAATTAAATTCAGATTTAGAGGATCTGGTTAAGTCATGTGAATTTTGTTTAATCAATAAGCTAATAGGGCACCAGTAAAGAGTTGGGATTGGCCAGAAAGACAATGACAAAGGCTTCACATAGATTTGGCTGGGCCTTTCCTAAATAGTTTATTTCTTGGGGTAATTGATAGTCACACCAAGTGGCCTAGAGTTAAAATGATCAGTAACTGCTCAACAGAGGAAATTGTTTCACATTTGAGGGTCTTGTAGCCACCTTTGGTCTTCCTGACCAACTGGTTACTGATAATGGTTCCCCGTTTACTAGCAGTAAATTCAAATTGTTTTGTGACATGAATGGCATTAAGCATTTTTCTCCTCCATATCATCCTGCAACCAATGGTGCAGCTGAGAATCTGGTGAAGGTGTTCAGGAATAAAATGAAAGCATTATTAAACTCAGGGGTTCCCTTGCATATCACTTTGCCTCATTTCCTTTTTGATTGTTGGATAACTCCACATTCTACTACTAGGGAGGCACCCAGTATGTTAATGTTTGGTAGACTACCCCGTTCAAGGTTATCAATGGTTAAACCATCTATGAGGGATGTGGTGAGTCTCTCTCAGAGAGCTCAAGAGAAAAAGAACATCATTGAGAAGTTTTATGAAGGGAGACAATGTGATGGTGAAGGTTTACCCTCAGAGGAGAGGAAAGTGGGTCAGGGGTACAGTTTCGGAGATGTTAGGCTCTCGAAATTACCATATTTTAATTGAAAGTGGCCTTGTCATTCATAGACATGTGGATGAAATCAGGCTTGGAGGAACAAGAGGAGAGGGTCATTCATCAGTGGGCAGAAACCCATGGAGATAGTGACAATGAAGACTCTGAGAGGCCTAGCTTTTGGGATATACCCATTGAGTCTGTACCAACAGTAAACGAACATGCAAGTGACATGGGTCAGTCTGATTGGCTGCCAGAGCCAGTGTGGGAGGGCAGAACAGTTGTGGCAGAGTTGACCCAGAGAAGATACCCACTGAGGGAGAGGTAAAAGAGAGTGAGGTTAAATTTATGAGGGACCTGGGGAAGAAGTTAATGTACATTACACCTACCAAAAGTTAAAATGGTTTTGAAGGTTAATGAATTATTTGTGATAATGTAAAAAAAATGAAACAACTTAAACCTAATATGCTTACTTTGTTGCTGCTTTCAAGGGAGTCTGGAGTTTTCTAATTGTGCTTTCTACTCCTTCAATTGCTGCCTGAGGTCTTTCCTGTCCTACCCCAGCAGCTCTAACCATTGTTTGAAGTGTACTCATCAAGGAATCAGGCTTCATACCCCACGTATGAGATTCCAAATCAAACTGAAACAATAACAGAATACCAAAAAATGTCTCATTTGTTCATAGTTTTTCCAACAATTAACTAAAGGTTTCTATTTGATTATTTATTAAGATTATAAACTTCAGAGAACCTACATTTTATGAACACATGATTTACATTTAACATTCAATCAAAAGTGCTTAGAAACATATTATGAATTAAAAAATTAAATTATTACTTCTCTGAAACACCTATGACCATGGTTTTTAAGGAATTTCTTAAAATATACAGCTGCTTCACCAGGATGCCTGTCAAACCAGGTGACAGCTTCAGAGGAAGAAGATGAGCAGAATTCATCTGCACCATCAGACTTCGAAATTTTGGATGCTAGTTCCTGAAAATGGATACACATTTTGATGAGAAATGCATTCACTTCTGAGTAATTAAAATGAAGTTCAATACAAATTAAACAAAACAAAACCTACCAGCAGATCCCGGGGTATTTCAACTGATATTACATTTGTACATGAAGACAACAAGAGAGAGATATCAGCAAAATGATGAGCCTTCAACTCTAAAATAAAATAAAAAAGGCTAGTGTTTATCACATAACTGTAACTACTAAAATTTGTTATATTTTATAGAGAATGTACATTATATTGGCATAATTTTTATTATTACTCACCTTTATGTCTTTCACTGAGAATGTTCACCAATATTATTTGTGAAAAGACACCAATTGTAGATGCATAATTATGATCCAATGCAGCCTATAATAATAATAATATCATATAAAATAAATTTTGTCCCAGACAAATATAAGTGATGCTATACTAAATAGGTATATGACTACCACCATAGTAAGTTGTGTGTTCTGACATAGTTACAAGTTGAGGCCAACGATGTTGCAAAAACTCTAAAAAGACAGTAGGTTCCTGGAATGTGAAAGGTGTGTAAAAAGTGAACCAGGAGCTGATGAAATGAAATGACTGGGATGCATATGAGTGTGTATTGAAATGAAATGCAAGTGGCATGGATACCAGTGGCAATAGAATGGCAATGGTCAACATTTGATAGTAGTACCTATACATAAATGAACACTTTTTCATTTATGATTGACTTATTGTATATTAAAATTAATAGCAGAAGGAATTTTATTAAATAATTGAAACATTTTTTCCCTTAGCTGTTTATAATACAGCTAGTCTTGTCACAAAATTTTTCAGAATTGATGGGACAATAGAGAATGAACAAATATATTTTGAATAAAGATGTAGCACTTTTCCACAAAAATAAAGATTTATACTGATGCATGTTTTGACTGCTGAGTCAACATCAGGTTCAAGATGACTCAGTGAGTCAAAGCGTGCATTGAGTTAAATCTTTATTTTTGTGGAAAAGTGCTACATCTTCTTTAAATGTATGTTTCTTCTACTACATCAAGCCTGAATATGTAATGAATAAACATGTTCTTAGGAGAAAATGGCAGCAATGGGTAGAGCATAGCTAACAAATGGGGACCCCAGGTTCAAGTCCCAATAACACCTGTGGGCACCTCCAGCTGAAACTCAAGCTGGTGGATTTTCTGGGTTAGATATCTTTGAGAAAAACCACAGGTGGCACAGGGAAAGTAACTGGCCCATCTACTCTGATATGTGAATTACACATTCAATTGGCCTTAGTACTATCTAAGCTCTACCCTCATTTATCAAACTGACCTCAGAATTGGATTGGTTCAAACATATTTCAAAACCTTTACCATTTAGACATTTGTGCCTTTTGAGGTTTTTTGTAAATTCTTTGGGCAATAAATGAAAGGGTTTTTGAAAACTAGTAGCAGTTAATGCATGGTGATATTTTTAACAAACAGAATTTTATGATAAATATTTGTTAGTAGAATATTTAACATATATAAAAGACAGATGAGCTGGTGATGGGAATTAATGACTATGTCTTGAATTCATTTGGGTCATGAAATCAGATAAAGCTAATGTATATACTACAATAATCCTTGCATGAATTGCAGAAATTCAAGTGATTTCAATGAGGACAATATCATAATTTCAATTTCCTTCACTGAAAAATTTTGCTTTTTTTCCTTTGATTCACCAATTCAAAAAAATAATTTTTCTCCCATCATAATATCCTGAAGCAGTGGAGTCAACCATTTTCCAAGTCTGGTGGCATAATGGTATTATGGACGAACTCTTTAAATGAACTTAATTAGTAAGCGAACCAAAGGAGAAGTAATAACAGGGCATTCTTTTGAAGGGTGTGATGAAAGAAGGTATCAAGTTAAATGCATCTGTCGTTTGGGCAACGGGTTGACAGGTCGAAATAACCCAGATAAAGTGGTGGGGCTTTATTCCAGCACTAACGTGCTCTAGCCCATGTTAGAATGAACTACTTTGTCAACCCAGGCTTGGGGACAGTGATATCTCTTGAGAAAAGGCTGTAAAACAACTTCAGTCCTGCGCCCTCTTAAGGGCATGCGTGCTGCATGACACTCAACCTGTGAGTTGGTGCAAAGCTAGGTTGTGTCAAGTGTCACTCAACACTTAAGTGGAGAGAGGTTTAATAATCTACTACTCAAAAGTAAATGTTCTAATACTGACCCACTCCACCAGGAATTATGCACAGGTAAGTTCATCATTTAACTCAGAAATGAAATAAGTTGTAGAACGTAGTACCAAGTTTTTGCTCTAGCGCTGACGTTTTGAATTTCAGAGCATGAATGCACTGCAATTCCACATCAAAATTGTATTTGCATGATCATGGTTTAGCCACAGTGCACTGCACCTGATGATGCAGCACTCTGGTTAAACCACAGTCATGTGAATAAAATTTTTATGTGGAACTGCAGTGTTTTCATTCTCTGAAACTTCATGATAAAGAAATTCTACCAGGTAATGCCTGAAACCATTTGTTATATCTAGCAGTGATATACTTACATCCAACAATATGTACTGATTAGATGAAATTTTCTGATACAATTCCTTTGCAGTTTTGTAATTCTTTGGCTGGAGGTCAATTTTCAGAGATTTTGATGTTGCCTTTCTAGTGATACATTCTGCTCCAAAGGAACGCTGGAATAAAAATTAAAGAGGGTTACTAAGAGCATTGTGAAATCACCTAGTTGATCTAAAATAATTTTCAGGAACTAAAAACAATTTTGTTACATTTTAACATTAGCATTGGATTCTTAAGCAAAAGAATAAATATGGAATTTTTAAATTGTAGCAATAATATAGCATTATAATATCTCAGAAAATCAAACGACTGAGTTAAGAGAGCAATGGATGAGGAGCCCATTAGTAAATCCATAAGACAGAAAAATATTATGATAATAATTGTATTAAAACATACCATTATAAGATTTAAAGTCAGAAAGATTCTGTTTCTACTACTTGTTGTTCCATGCCTTTCAATTCCCAAACGATGAAGTTCTGGATGAATACATGGACTTCCAAAGACAGCCAAATGGACGACCTTATTACTTATTGTTACTTTTGACTCATTGACCCGAAAGAAAGTCTGGAAAAAATTGAAAATAATGTGAATAAGAAATTCTGGTAGCCCAGTGGGCAGAGCACTCTTAGACTGTCAGTGGCAGTCACTGTCAATATTTGACAGACTCTTGCTCTATGTGGAAGCCAACTACTGAGAATCTGGAAATGCAACATTCTCTTCTCCAGCTCCAAATTAGTATTGGCAGGTTTGAAAAAGAGTTCAGCAAAATAATTTATTGCCAGGTAAGGCAAAAATACCGGACAAAACCTTCAAAAAGAACTCTCATAGCCCTGGTCCACAATCCGTTCCTGTGATAAAAAATTCAACCTCAATATCTACAACTACGATAGTAGCACTTCCTCCCTGGCTGGTCCAGTCTGATTCAGCCTTTGTAGTCTAAAATTGTCCTCCTGAAGTGAACCCTTCAATTTGTGTACAATCCTCTAAGACATTTGCAGCCGAAGACTAGTGAAAGCCCCGATGTCTGTGGTTTATGGGTGTGACACAACTTTTGATTTTTCTTCCATAGTCCGTCAGCTTTTTTTCCTGTACTTTGGTGGTGTATCTCCTAATATGCCCTGGGCTGACTTATCTGAGTTTGTTAAGCATAAATCTGCAGAAGAAACCCTCAAGTCTATAGAATTTCGTATCAAAGCTTATCGTAAGTCATTCTAGGTTGATTCTCCCTTCTCACTGAAAGATGGTAAGAAATGGCCAAGTGGTATTTTTGTAGGAAAATTTTTCCCTCTAAAAAATAAACAGCCTGATAAGGTTTTTGAATCACATAAAATAGTGATCAATAGTGCTCAAAACGCTAAAGATGATCTTAGTGCTGATAATGAATCAGTACCCTCAACATTATCGGTATCTCCTACCAAAGCAGCAGCTACATTTGTCCCTCCTGGAGTATCAACCAGGGGGGAAAATGGTATTAGTAAAGCAAAACAAAAGTGACTAGATGGGACCACCACCCCTGAATATAATGTCAAAATGTTTCAGATTTTCTACACAAATATTCAATGTTGGAGATCCAAATGTTACGAATTTAAATTGCATCTGAAGGAATTTTCAGTTGACATTATAGTACTCTCTGAGCATTGGCTTGTTGAGGATGAGATTAATGTCTAAGCTATTGATGGTTACATTCTAGTCTCACCCTTTTGTCATAAACAGCATAAATATAGTGGTGTCTCTCTCTTTACTGTCAATCAGAGATCATCATGATAAACCTAAACGAAATGTAAGAGTCGAAATAATTTGCAAGTGCTCTTGTGCATTGTTGAAAACTAATAAGCAAAAATTTGCAATCAATTCTCTTTATAGATTGTCCATGAGCAATATAAATGTTTTCATGCAGACATTTTGTGATGCTCTTAGGTTTATCACTATCAGACAGGTGGATAATATTAATGTTTTTGGTGACCTGAATATCAACTTCTCAGTGGATTCTGCAATGAAGAGCAATCTTTCTAATCTCTTAGCCACTTTTGGCCTCCATACTGTTAATGTTGAACCAACGCAAGTAATAAAATCATCTCAAACCCTTATTGATTATGTAATCTCTGATATTCCAACTTACCTTATTGACTGTGTCAGTTTTAATACTGTTCTATCTGACCATCTTGGCCTAAATGTAAAAGTTACTCTTGGAACACCATCTTTAAAATTTAATTATCTTTATGTCATGAGACGAATATTTAGCAATCGGTCAATCATGTAATTTTCTGCTGATTATGCTCATAAGTCTTGGGATGACATCTTTATTGCAACAGATACTGACCTTAAATTCTCTTCTTTCTTAAATATATTTCTTATACACTTTAATGCTGCTTTCCCTGTGAGAATAGTGAAATGCAAGCAAATTGGGAATAAATACAAAGTATGCTCCCCACTGTTAACTTAAATGTCAAAACTTGTTTGTGCACTCCACAACTAGGTCTGGTGAACCTGAGTCGTGTTGGACTTACCTAACTGCTCAAAAGAAGTTTAAAACCCTTTTATACAGCACTGGAAAACTGCTGTTGAAAACAATATAAATAGTTCCAGAAAGTCATTAGATCCATGTGGAATGTCATTAATGACTACGCTAAAGCTTTACACTCAAAGAGTAATGTAAACTCAATCAATTTTAATGGACTTGCAGTAAGAATAAGTCAAAAGTAAGAAATCACAAACATGTTCAATTAACAGTTCAGTAGTGTTTCCTTGAATGCTACTTCAATATCAACATCTTACAGTGCTCATCATCATTTCTCCCCCACACTTTGTTTCTCTTTCCAACAAGCCAAGGTGAGATCATAACAAATATCAACTCTTTTCATAATAACTTCTCTTTGGGACTTGATATTCAGATGCTTGTTATTAAGGCTCTTGCCAAGGAATAGCTCTTCCATTTGCATATATTGTCAACTCTTCTTTCATCAATGGACACTTTCATTCTATCCTTAAACAATTCCATATAACTCCAGTTCCCAATAAAGGCACCAGGTCAAACTCCGAAACTATAGACCAACAGTACTGTCTATCTTCTCTAAGTTGTTTGAAAAGCTGTTCCATACGCTCAAGTAAATGATTATTTAAGGGTACATGAGTTACTCCATTCCAATCAACTTGGGTTTAGGAATGGCAAGTCAACAAACTCAGTCACTTTTGAACTTCTACATAACACAGTCCAAAATCTGAGCAACAAACTATACACAGAGGGTGTATTCTTTGATGACAGTAAATCATTTTATCTTATTGAGCATAACATTTTATACCATAAACTATACAACTTAGGCATCTTAAGAATTCCTCTCAAATGGCTCAAACTTATCTGACAGGCAACAAATTGTCAGCTATTATTAAAAAGAAAGTGGTCAAACTCTCAAACTTATCTGACAGGCAGCAAATTGTCAGCTATTATTAAAAAGAAAGTGGTCAAACTCTCTCTGTAAACCCACATCCCCAAATAAAAAATATTGATGTTCCCCGAGCATCCATTATTGAGCCTCCCTTATTTCTTCTTTTTATAAATTACCTTCTCAATCAACTGTCTCATTGCAAAACTTTTCTATATGCTGGTGATATTTTGGCACTAATTTCAACAAAAACCAAAGATAACATTTCAGAATATGTGAACTTAACAGTGAATGAAATGGTGTAGAAGTAATAATCTTATTGTAAATGAGGAGAAGACTGTCCTTCCATAACATTCACTTCCATAACAAAATGTCCACTAAAAGTAAGTTGCTGCCCATAATAACTAATGACATAGGCATGGAAATTTCAACAACAACAATATTCTTGGGCCTCCACATAAGAGATCACCTTGGATGGTCAGCTCATGTTGATTCAATCATTAAAAAAGTCTCAATTGGTACTTTAATGATCCATAAAATAGCAACAGCATCAGTCAAGATCCTGAAATTGATATATTTTGGCAAAGTTCATTCCCATATATCATATGCCAATATGTTTTGGGGGCTCATCTCTCTCTCACAGTATTTTCTACTAAAAACAACTGATTAAATCCATGCATAGAATTCCCATCTGAACGCCTGGTAAACCCTTTTTCTCTGCCAAAAATTCTCATTTTTCCTTCTTTGTATATTTTAAGTTGTGTGTGTTTTGTGAAATCAAACCCTGATATCTTCCCTATTAACTTTGACTATCAAACCTACTCTCCAACAACCCACACAATTCCAATTCCATCATTTACCTCAGTCGCCTCTGATTTTTTTTCTATAAATTAAACTATTTATGCACTTTTTTGTACCAAATTAATCAGAAATATTCAAGGAGTGTAATATGGAGTACATATTTGGATATATTTCTCCATGAAATACTTTAACTCTGGTCAATCGAATATCCACTGCCCCACTCAGAGGGAAACTATAAAAAACGCAGATTATAAGGGTCATCTCAGATTACGGAGGATTACTTGCTAAAACTTTCCTGCCACTAAAAGGGAAGAATGCCAAGCCGACTTTTCTCCTAAACACAGCCGTCAGGAAAGAAATAGGTTGCCACACAGCATAAAGACACATTCTAACTATTCTCAAATGCCATAGATATACGTCATCTCAAATGGAACATTTTGAAATTATGAATAGAAGTATATCGCTACTGGAAGATTTAACTTATTTATAAATAAATGCAATAATACTATGGTTTATGATGGATGAGGTATTGCCACATGTTTATACTGAACCGAATCACCAAAGTTTACATCTTTATAAGACAATATAATTTGTCCTTAGATGAACCTTTGGCAGCTTATTGGCACTTATCCTGATTTTTCAGTTCAAATTACCTGCAAATAAGGCCAAAGTCATTTTAGCAAATATGTCATATTGAGAAATAAAAGTAGTATAGTAAATAAAGTACAGGGCCAATAATTAATTTCATTAAATGGGATTTTTTGTAAAATGGCCAGGACCATAGTATTCTTTTGTTAAACATAATATTTCGTTATGCAGGGGTACTTTAGGTAGAGTTTTAACTGCACATTGTTGCTGGAACAATTAATTGGTGAGTGTTGCCATCAATCTCTCATAAGACCTCATTTGGGGGATAAGATGTGGGATCTATCTGAAAAGAACCTCAGTCATGTAATCTAGAAGGATCAGTGCATGTTAGCATGATGATTAAAAATTGCTACGATAAGACAGTTACAGTGATGGCTATGAAACTTAGTTGGAAGTTGGAACCTAGACACTGAAGAGGTTGTAACTTGGTGGAATTCCATGATAAAACAATACATATTAATTTCGGTGCTTTGTATATTTCCACATATTTAAACAGACCAGGGTCGATTTCAATGAGAATCATTATCTGGTGATGACCAGATGCTGATAATTATCATTGAAGCCTGTTGTGATCTGTTTATATTGGTAGGAATATACCAAATATTGAAGTTTAATACTTTTTATCATTTGAAAATGATTTGGCACTACCATTAACAACAGCTATCCAAAAACAATTTCTTCTCTTTCCTAACAAGTACTTTACATGTAAACCTGATAACAATTTTATTTTCTCCAAACATCCTCCCTTACATTCTCCACTCTTTTCACTTACACTTAAGTGCGTAATTGTAAATGGTACAGTCTGAGTTAACAGACTAGTAAGGAAAGGTGTTTACCCAATATTTACTACTGTCAAGTTAAAAATTTGTATACAATACCATCAGGAAATGTTGAGGATAATGAATGCTTACATTGATGACATTCATGGCTAGCTGGTGATGAGTAATAACAGCATTTCTCAAAAAATGTGGAATGGAATATTTAGATCGATCAGGACTCTGTTGAATGATTACATCTAATGCTTTTGCCATCACGCAACTAGTCAATGGAGTCATTGCACCAGGTAAAACTTCCCTGTAAAAAAAAGATAAGAATATTTCAATGACAATAAATAGATCATCATTCTCCTTATAAATATATGGTAAAATATAAAAGCCAACATTTCAAATTTAATACTGTTTTAAATTAATAGAGAGAATAGGTAGTTTAGATAGAACCATAGTTGGTGGTATGCATAGTTGAAGAGGAATTTATGTTAAGACAGGGCTCAGTGGTTGTAACTTGGAATTCATAAAATAAAACCAATTCCTCAGATATATTAAATTTCCCTTTGATTACTAAACTTTAAAAGCAGAATCTAACTACAATATTAAACAATGTCCTTCCCCTGAAAAGATCCACTCATGTTAAACAAGCAATAAGAATAAATCAACTTCAATGGTACATTGTCTCTTCTTATTGCTCCAGCTGTCTTCTATCAGAAAACCATTCTGGTATATTTTTGTAAAATAATAATCCAAAAAGAGCAAATTACTCACTAACCCTGTATTTGCTCGGGTAGTAACCTCTGAATCTGTAATCACAGGTGAGTCCAATTCATGAAGTAATTCAAATTCACTCCAACTATCCAAAGCAGTAATGGGTCGGGCTTGTAATATATAGATCCTATCCTAAAAATGAGTAAAACAAAAATCCATTGTTGTAAGCATTGGAAAATATGCATATTAATAAATAAAACATATGGACATTATTCACCTCTACAATAGCCCACTCAACATCCCGGGGAGTACAAAATATTGCTTCCAATTGGATACCAATCTTTCCAAGGTGCAGTGCTTGCTCATTAGATATACAAAGTTTGTGAAGGAGATTTTCACTAACATTTTCTTCTTTTGTGCCCCAGGAAGTTTCTGCAGGCCAATGAAATATAGCAGTACACCCTTATTAAATTCCAAAAGATTAAAATATGAAAAAACTTAACTGCATATCACATAGCAGAGCAATCTATTTATGTTACCATCAATTGACACTTGAAGTGACTTCTCTCCTATTTTACTTTCCAGTAGGTTCAGAGCACCATCCCAACCTCTCTTTAGAGTAAATGTATCTGGTTCAGCAATGGCAGCCACAACACTCTTAAAATCATAAGGAGAGTTCAAAAAAGATTAAGTAGACCTGTATATAACAAATCAAACACTTAACATCTAAAATTAATCATATACTATAGTGATGCTTGATAAAATGAAGCTGGTATAATTGGTGTATTACCTAAGCAGACAAAATAAAATACCAATCTGATAAAAACCACAAAAATAATATAATAATGTTATAATTTTTTAAAATGTTTTGTATATACAGATGCCTTATTCACTGGGACTAACTTTTAAATTGACTCTGTGACAAATAACTAGTTAATGAGTTGCGACACTAACATAAATAATGTCAAATTCCCAATAATCAATTTCCTTCTTTCCATAAATACTAATTTTTCCATAATGCTTTTTTTTGCTAATTTCCCATTGAAACACTTTTAAATAAATAAAGAATTCCTCACTCTACTACCCAATAGCAATTTTGGGAATAAGTGTGGACTTAGCCAGTAAATAAAATATTTACTTTTCAAACAATTAAAACTATCAGCTTACTATTACATTTTGAAGTACTCCTATTGATTTCTTAATTTCTGCATCATTTTTCAATGGTTGGTTAAGCTGAAAAAAAACATCCCTTCGTGTTTCATGTGAAACATTCATTTATACTTCAGCAATTCCACACACACAAGGGAAAATAATTATTTGCCCATCAAAAATCCTTAAGGACCTTATGGGGAAAAAAAATATATGTATGTGTGTGTGTGTGTGTGTATGTATATACAGTAAAACCCGGTTAGGACGCTCTTGAGGGGATTGGCTGAAAACCTCGCTATAAGCGGAATAGCGTTAACATTTTCTTTTCAGTTCAAAAGAATATTTAGGTGATTTTTTGCACTTTTAAAGTTGAATTTAGTGCTTTAAGCCATTTAAAAATGAAAATGGAGCTTTTGAATTTGGTTTTGATAAAAAATAGTTACTCATCAATTGTGAAAGCTGACTAAAAAACATTTATTCATTAATTTCAAAGGATAATAAAATAGCACAGCATACATATTTATGAATTTGAAGAGGTTTATATAGTTAAGACATGTTTTAGTCCCTGAGACTAAATTTTAAAATATTCATGCATACATCTTAAAGATATTGGAATGTTTCTGATCCATCACTGATACACATTCAGTGAAAGTATGTGTCAATCGTAGTTTGTTGTAATGCCATAGACCCTGCAGCTATGACCGTATGCTCCAGGGTAGACAAGCGTAGGAATGCATCGTCTTCGACACCTGAATTTCCCGATAAGAAGCGCCGAAGTGTTCCGATTGCGTCCA
>WURS02441786.1:0-14877 GCA_011762765.2 Rhinocypha anisoptera
TGGCGGGAGTGTCTGCGTGAGTGTGTGTGGAGGGGGGGGGGGGGGGGCGGCCGACTCAAAAGGGATGAATAACTCGTTCGCGGCGCGGGGTCGGCGTTGGATCGATACGCGAGGCTCCCGGCGAGGGTTTTGGAACGGCGGACGACATCGACACGGTCGCCAATGAAAGTTTGTGCCTAGGCATTCTCGAGCACGGAGGCGTTCTTAGTTTGCCGTATAAGGCGTTGGGCTTCGGAGGGTTTTGTCCACCGATCGTTCATGAGTTGGTGCTCGCGTATGCACGTTCACACTAGCCTGTCTCTGTGCGCATAGAATAGAGAAATGCAATTTCGCTCGCAGATCGCACGCGGAATGAACGAATTTCTTTTCCGCGCAGATTTCCCAAGCATGGATGATTGTTCTGTTTTTTTCAATTGAGTTCCTGAGTGATGAAATTATTTCTGTCCCCAGTTTCTCGACGGTAACGTTCCCCCTCCAATACATCTAGATAGGTTTCAGCATAGTATTATTTAGTCTATGGCATGACTTTTAACACACATGTAGTAGTAATATTTTTGTCAATAGAATGCTTCGACGGCTACGGTCATTTCGCACCTCTTGAAATCATGGAAAAAATCCTATTGGACAAATACAACACCCAGGCTCTGGGCGGTAATCGAACCCGCGACCTTTGGGTTAGCCGGCGAGTGCGCTACCCCCTCTCCCCCCCCAAGATAACCCTGCCGGCATTTAACGCGCATTTGACACATTGTTCATTTTACGTTATTATTAATCATTTTAAGCTCTGTATTTCACGTCGGAGTACAAAAAACTTGCTCCTTAACCTTACACGAGAGTTTAAAAATTGAATTGCTTCTCCTCAACATTCGAGACTTTTACATTTGAACTCAATAAATGTATAACTTGAAGCAAAATGGGTGAAGGGAGAGAGAGAATAATCTGAAAGAACGGATGTAGAAATGTTACTGTCGCGAAACAATTTCATATTCTTGATTATATTATTTCCCTCTTCACAGAACTAACCGAGAGGGTTGAAGTATTTGGCATAATCTGTTAATAGTACCCTTGAAATGTTTGAGGCTATTTGTTTTCCTTGATCAATTTATTTCATAGTTCACATTAAAGATGCAACCTACCTAGTACTAAGCCCAATTCCGTGTGAAGATCCACGCATCAGCTTAGGGGTCAATTCCTTCCCCTGTGCCGCTCGAGGTTTCCCAGGAAGATCTGGTACCCAGAAAATCAATCAGCTTGGTTCTAGCAGGAACTGTGCATGTGCATCCCCCGGGGCATGAACCCGAGCCGCCCGTTCAATAGCCGAGCGCGCTACTCACTGGGTTACTATGAATAAAATGACGCCAATAACAGTTTTAAAATTATTTTACTTATAAAAGAAATAAGAAGTCGCATAAATCCTTGAAAAAATTACAAATCAAGTCAAGATGGTTATACAGTGAAACCTTCGTAAACGGCCACCTCTATTCAGCGTTCACCTCAGTTAAGCGGCCACTTCTTTTCTGGAACCGACCATGTTTCCCATATGACCAAATGTAAATTTCACCTCATTTCAGCGGTCACCTCGTCCCTCGGCTATCTGACAGTAGTAGTAGCCCTTCCACCTGAATAGGGAATAAGTGGCCGCTGAATGCCGGAGGATTGATTTGGGAGGGATCAGTGATGTGTGTTGCTCTCGGTCAAGGTCAATTTTTATTTGACTTTTAAAGGCCAAGGCAAGGACAAAATTTCCTATAAAAGGGAACGGGGAAGTGTTAAAAGCCTTATTCGAAGGGGTACTGTGAGGTAATGGTCCTCTTCACTTCTCAGTCCCTTATGGGAGCATGTGTCTCACCAGTCCCTTTCGTCAGCTTAGATGATCCCTCAGTCGTCTTATCTTTCTATTCTTCCTCCCCTGTCACCCCTCTGGGAACGCCACAACGGCCAAAACCCTTCGTGAAGCTACGGCACCTTGAGAGGAAAATCGCGACATTGTTACACTTCGCCACAGCGCTCATACATGCCGCAACAGCAAGGTACGACCACACCCAAGACGGATGTATTGCCTCCTATCTTAGTTTCGCTTCATTCCTGGTGCCAGACGTTCTAATAACATCCGTAATGAAGTTTGTGCCTTAGCGGGTGAAAAATGAGCGAAAGAAAAAAAAGTCGTGCTGTGTTTTAGAAGATGGAAGGAATTTCATTTCAGAAAGTGAGAGAGGAGTTTCGGCGAGGAAATTTTGCCGAGTTTTTGAACCTACAGCAGGGCATATGCCCCTTGAAGAAATTTCTCTGCAATGCAACCCCTCACTTCAGCGGTCACCTCATCAAGCTGCCACAATTTCTTGGTCTCATCGGTGGCCGCTTTAGACACTGTATTTTCACTTTCAATGTTTACTCCAGAGTCTCATCTGCTAACTCAATCAGCCCAATGGAGTCAAAATTCTCAACTAAGACGATTTCATATAATTCGGTCCTTACTTGGAGCTCAGTGATTATTCTCTTTTTGAAATCATTTTTTTTTGTAATAGGTACTAAAAATCCGATCGGTACAGCTAAGTTCCACAAGGCCTTCCTCTTTTTATAGTGTTAATATACAACTCAATCTATAATCATATTAGTGTTGTGAAATTAATTTTCGTGTCACAGATGGTTTCAAGCATAGCACTAAGAAATTCTTTCATCGTGAATAATAGAAGAAAAAACTGCAATTTCACAAATCATTGATTTGTGAAATTTCAGTGTTTTTTCTTCTGTTATTTAGTTTTCGTGATTAGTTATCATCGTTCGGTTTGACTCCTGAATAGAGCCACAATTGAAAGTACGTAATTATTTCAGCGCAACTTCAACTGAACCTCATGCAGCTTGAATACCGGCCTTTGATTTATCAATTTTCTCCCCTAGCTTTCTCTCTATCACTCTTGTTTTGATATTTATTAGCCGAATTCTTGCTAAGTGGAATGGGTTTTTATTGAACTGAACACAATAATCACGGATTAAGTAAATCTAAAACGAGAGATCAAATCGCCACCACTGTTTGACCGATTTTTCTCGATTGAACGGCAAATAACTGTTTGCAATATAGGGAATTGTGGTGATGCAGTCCTGCCAGCTGAATCACTTTCAAGGAATGATTCCAATGGCGTCAAAATATGACATCCCTATTGGAATTCACATCATTCATTTTTTGTGGAGGTACTTTCTCACTATAAAACTGATATGCAAAAATGAATGTCTGAGTGGATTATTCCTGGGTCGGTCTAACAGGCTCCGAAGCTGTGACTCGATCGGATTTTTGCGAGCAAAAATGGATTTTTTTTCCATTTATATTGACAGTGTGCTTTCCTTGGGGTATAAATGAGAAGATTAATAATCATAATGTCTTTTTACAGACGAAATTAGGACCACATTTTCCTCTCTTACATGCGACCTCTTTTCTCTTTTGTGAAATAACAATTAAAAAGACTCACCCCCTGTGCGGGACTCGAGCCCTCGACCTTTGGGTTAGCAGGCGGACACGCTGCCCACCATTCTAACACGGCAGGCCGGGATTGGGGGTCGAAGAACTAATTGGGGGATATCCTACTGGCAAAACAAGGAAAAACCGTGAAGTGTAACTTAATATTCTCAGTTGAGGGGAGCCCTAGGAAAAGTCAACAGTAAAAAAGTGTATGCTCGCGAGTTGAGTGATTAGTCCTGCATTTTGCAAACCTCGAAATTCCCCAACCGCAAAGGAAACGGTGGTGGTTATTTCATTCCTCCCTCCTCCCTATCTTCTCCTACACGCCTTAATCAAATTCCGCAGGACACGAG
Source organism: Rhinocypha anisoptera (assembly GCA_011762765.2). Lineage (NCBI taxonomy): Eukaryota > Metazoa > Arthropoda > Insecta > Odonata > Chlorocyphidae > Rhinocypha > Rhinocypha anisoptera. Next base: position 3,808 of record WURS02441786.1, read on the forward strand.
CGCCTCCTCTTACACAATAATCCTCAAATTCACCAAGTTTTTTGAAACTCGTGAATCGTGGGTTGCTACAACGTGAAACACAATGGGAAAAAACTGTAGCGTCATTTGTATTAAATTCTAATTTGCAACTAATAGAGACGTGCCATCAGGTAAATTTCCTAGAGGATTAGGCTGTATGTATAAGCTAAGTACATTTCTATGACGTCGAATGCTTGATCCTTCATAAAATTTTAATTTGCTAAAATATACTACGTTCGGGTAGGGTGTCCTTATTCATTATTCGGGAAGTGTGTCCCATTGGTCAAGTCCCATCGGACTTGGTGGTATCTGGCGTCTAAATTGCGATGGTGGTGGTATTCTTGGTAATCATTCCTTAATCGCGAAATTTTTTTCACTGAATAATGCAACTCCTTTAGCTTTTCTTATCGCTCATGCCCTACAGTGACTTCGAGGATTGAATGAATTTTCCAATCGAGTGAGCATTCCACATGAACCAGCCTATTCCAGGCAGCCTAATTCTTAATGCTAATTATCGAACAGATATTCGAGATTGATAATGATAATGCCTTGGATTCGAATTCATCTGGTGCTATACACGCCATGAATTATCATGCCTGTAGAATTCTTGTTTGCTCATTCCTTGTCTCAAATACGGCAGTCTCCTTCAGATGCGTTAAAAGTACAAGGAATTGAATTTTACAATTTTCAATTCAGCATTGTTGAAATCACTGCCATTATTTCAATAGTCTGTTATTTCAATAGCGATATAATACAAGCATCCTTTCTTGTGCGCTCACCTTCACTTTTCCTTTATGAACCTAATCAACTACTTTTAAATGTAAGCTACTCCGTGAGTTACTGTCAAGGTTGAATTTTTCAGTACAATTGCTTTGTATTCAAGATAGTTCCAGTATCCAAAAGTGTGTGACTGAGTTGAATTGATGAATCAAATTTTCAGGCACTGATTTTTTTATGCTTTGGATGTAGTAATTCAATTGCTTTGTCAGATGAGAGGTACGTTTCTGTCGTGAGGCGAATACAAAAGTGAGACACGATCGAATTCGGTGCGCATTCCCTCTCTATTTTTATAAATTCTGTTTGCAGCGCAGTAGGGCGTCATTCAGCGAAATATATACTTTAGGAAAAATTCGAGGTGAGCATTGATGAAGTGGTTTCCCTCATCTATCTTGGAAAACGTGACTTGCCATTCGATCGAGATGGTATTGGATGGCGGGGTATTGGATCTGTTTCACTTCCCACGGACCGTCATCCCGGTTTTGAATCCCTTTGTTGATCGATTTCGCAAGGCCTCCATCCCACTTTGATGCTCCGTAGCCCTTCGGAGCAAGCAGTTGTTTCCTACGTCGGATGGCATGCATAGATGTGGAAACCCCCAGGCCCATCCTAAGAGATATATAATGGGGATCCCGCCTCGGAGATCGGCTCGACCCACGCGGGGTTTTCCTTACTCGCGGCATCCGTTTCTTTCTCTTGTCCACTCTCCAAGATATTGGTGACCTCTTCTAATTATTGAGAAACGTCTGAGCAGACGTCTGCCTTTCCCTCCCCCTTTCTCCCCTCCCCACCAAACCCTTGTATCTCATTCAAGACAGAAAACGCAACACTGTCCGGCGATCTCCTCAGCATCCGCGGCCTCTCCTCCACCACACCGACGTCCTTTCTTCGGACTCGTTGGCGCGCGTGTACCATTAAAGGATCGTCGGTAAATCTCTTTCTCCTCCCCCCCCCTCCCCCCCCCCTATCCATTCTGCGTCTTAGTTTCTCGGAAATGCAGTCTGAGAAGTTGGATCTTTGCGCCGGTTTCCTGCCATTCGAGTCCCCGTTTCTGCTTCTCGAAGCGGGCAGTGTATCAGGCGCGGCGGGAGACCCCATTTCACGGAATGTGCAGAAGGAGCTGGCGCTTTCGAGACGTCGTCTTGCAAGACCCATAAAAGTCACTCGGAAGGCGGAATGGCCCTCGTGATTTTCCTCGAAGTTAGTTTTAAGGCCCATTTCTCTCTCTTCTGAAAAATCCGGTCCGTGGGCGGACCTATCCACCTCATCCGGAGGAGGGCCCAAAGAGAAGACAATTTCTGGACGCAAAATAAATTGCTTTATGCTTTCTTGATTAATTCAAGTTTTTCTTAGAATAGGGAAATGCAGATATTAAAAGTGAAAGGCCCAGTTAGATAGATAGCATCATGCATGGATGAATGGCAAGATAAATGTAGCGTCGTGAAAGGAAGACACTATGGAAGTCAACCGGAAAAGCTTCCTAGCATTTTTTATAATTGCTTGATTGTTTTAGTAGCTGAAAATAATGTAATATGGGTATTTTCGTCAAATTCTTGGAACACTTATTTTTCGAATTCTTGCAAATATATTTTAGGATAGGAATAAGAATAATTTCCTTTTATTATTTATTTTTTAATGGGCCGTTACTTGAAAGATTGACAGGAAGGATCGGTTGTTTGTTTTAGATATAAATAAAGTATTTATTTATCAGATCATGAAACATTTGTAGAAAATTGATTTTTTTCCTCAACATTAAAATAGTAAATGAATATGTGAAATGTAGGAATTCTACCTCTAAACATATGTTCAGATGGTCGCTATTTATTTGAACCTAACACTTTGAAGTCAAACAGGGCTATCAGGGACCTATATTTTATGAGAACCCAATTATAAATAACTATTAATTACTTATGAAGTTAGTAGGAAAAGCATAATTTGAGCTTTACTTACTTTCTCAATTCCTTCGGAGACTCTGAAGTGGCTATTCTTTTCCCATCTCTACCTCTATTTCCTTACGATGTACGACTATTGCAGAAATGTAGTGATTGGTGGAATGTGCTCTCTTCCAATTTTATTTCTCGAATTAAACTTGATCGCTTGCCTATACATCGGTGTGGGGATATTGTATCGATGACGTTCACTTTCGGTTCCATATTATTAACAAAGAAATAAATTAAGGACAGGCGAAGTTATGCACACTTATACCGTTAAATAGCATCCAACAAAAAGTCACTAATAAAGTTCTTTAAGCGGTAGCAGAACTCCCCTCAGCTCCCACGCAAGTATACATATGCTTATGTATATGCCGCTTGTTTCTAATAACCGTAATTAATTTCGTTCCGGATCGATTGCTTCAACCGGATTTTTAATGTGCTCCGGAGGCATAGGCCACGACTAGCCGTAGACTCGAATTTATGAACAACCGTTGCGTGTGACAACGCCGCGTGTGTTCTCTTGGCGGGGTCCGCACACCGACTCGACCAGCCGAACGTGTTAATCACGGTGACTAGCCCCGTCGTTTGTTAAGCTTTTTGCTCTTATCGAGAGTCGGGTGCCAGATTCGGAAGAAACGTGCCATTGTGACGATGCTATTTGGAATACGTACAGTCCAGTGGACAAATTAAAAAAGACAATATATATATACACATATATATATATATATATATCCCCTCCCGTGCCAACTTTAGCCTGGTGAGGGAGGGCGCAGTCTGCTCTCGCCTTTCCCACACCAAGGGATCCAAGGGAGTTCGAGTGCTGACGTCCACTCTAGGGGCGATACTCACGCGCTCCTCACCTCTCCTCCCCTTCCCTCCCTTCGCCGTAGGTGTTGGGGAGTCGAGGGTGTGATCGATTCGTCCCTCTCCTTCTTCCCCGACGTGTTGTCTCCGGCCGCTTCTCCATTCCCTCCCTCCCGCTTCCTCCTCTCCCCTTCCTCCCGCGACTTACTCCATCTTCCCTCCTTCCCAGCCGTCGACTCAATTATTTTTTTCCATGAGTTGAGCTTACTTCTGGCCCGTGCCGCAGTTCGAAGACGAAAAAAGAAAATGTAATCTCTCTAAATAACACTTGGAGTGGTGCTCGGGAAGGAATCTCCTGTTTCTCTCAGGTTATCATGTGTCATCATTTTTTTATTTCGATTTGTCAGTCTCGTCATCATTGTAGGTTATCAGTTCGAGGATTTAAATTTTCTCAAGCAGCTTTCCAAGATACCCTGTCACCTTCCATCCTCGTAGTATATCTTCGTTGTTTTTAACTCTTAATGTTTTGTATCAGTCAGCAATCGAAAGAAAATAACAATAAAAGTGTCCTCCTTATATTGTGCGAAATTGAAAAAAGAATATTCTTCTGAAAATCTTTAGGGATCTTAAAGACAGCGATTTTTAATTCTTAGTTTAACCCAAAAGAATTACTCAAACCCTTAAGAACCACAGGAAATACGAAATAAACCCTATGGTATACGAATTGCTTAGCATATTATTGATATTATTTCACTATAATTAATAAAATAATTTTAGTAACTTGCACGTATATGATTCCCCATTCAAAGACATATTTCAGAATGCTTTATGCAAACCAGAACACTTATATAAAACATGTGATGTTCGTAATTTGAATTCTATCACCAATCCATTCAAGTGTCTCGAATTACCATATTAATCTTCTCTAAATGGTCCTTATGCTCCCTGTGCATATTATCTCTATATTATATATAGTGCCATCCGAGTCTTCATATTTCCTAGCGTCATCGAACTCAAGAAATAGATATGGACGCTATTGTAGATGGATTCTTTGACTTCGTAATTGATGTTGTTATCACTAAAATGTTTCTTGTGCTATATACAGGAAGAAAATTTCAAAATCAATAACGATCAAAGTAGCATGGTGCTGCCGTAAGGGCGATATAATGATTCTATTCAAGAATCCGTTTTATCACTATTAAAATTGAATTTTGTAATAGCTATAAAATCATCGTTATTAAAAAAATGTTGGAATCTAAAATTTGGCAGCGCTATACCGCACATGAACCTATTGTTTTTTATTGTACCTGGCTAATTTGTCTCTTAAACAAAGTTGCTACATTTTTATGGTAATTAACACAGAGGAAAAAACACTAAAATGCCATTTTTAGCATATTTATTGTTAGTCACCGTATTAGATCCTCTTAGAGCTTTTAAATATTTTAAAATGGCCACGTCGTTATTTTTACTGCCGAATCATTCAAATCGTTTTTGCCTCTTTTCAACTTGCAGGTAAATTATTAAAATGTCTTTTGTCTGAGGGTATTAAATATGCTATTGATTGCTTTTTTAGATTTCTCAAAATTATGTCCGTTGCCTTTAAAGTAATAATGTAACAAATTGGGCTTCCAGGAAACTGAGAATTTTAGCAGTCTGAGAAATGAAACTTCCCTAATGTTGCACGGAACACGTGAATTCTGTTGAAATGATTATAATTGATTCCCTTCATTAATGTACACATATTAAAGCCTAAATGATCACGATTTCAGTTTTATCAGGCCTTCAATTTACCGTCTCAAAAAATAGCGAATTCATTATTGATAAACTTTTATGACTGGATGTGACTGGAATCTTTTAAATAATCTAAAATGAACGTTTACTCACGTATGTTGAGCAGTTGTTCCTGAAAAATTCCCATATTTCAAAGATGAAGATAATAATGTATATTTGTTGAATGTTCCATATGAATTAACTTCAGTGAATTTCATTTATTTTAGAAGCTCATCAAGGGTTGCGGTTTTCACATCCGACGGATGGGTCGATTTTTATGCTGGGCAGTGCGCATTTTAATCACTTAATTGACAGGGATTCCAGCTTTGTGAAATATCCTCTCGGCGGAAAAGCCATCAGTAAACTGGTGGAATTATTAAAAAAAGATTTAAAAATAGTTTGTGGGTAGGAGATAAATTAAAATGGAAGCCCCGGTATTCCTCGGAGTCGGGGAATTCAATGTGTATCTTTATAGATTATGGCAGAAGGAAGTATTGATCAAATAATGATGAAACATTCTCCGTCGGTCACAAGTTTTAACTTCAAATGAAAGATCTTTTAAGTGGTGGCGTAAATGATGAACCGCATAATAGATCCGCATTGCAGGGAAGAGAGAAAAGGCTCTCGGATGTTTGGCGTTAAGAAACGTGGACAATGTAGCAGGTGCTGAGCGCAGCGTCCGTATGAAATAAGGTTTATGTGTATCTCGCGAAAGCTTAATGAGATTGTGCTCTAAAAGACAACAAGAGTCGTGTTGATGAACATATTTGTAGAGTTTACAAAGAGACGATTATTGTAAATATACCTGATAATAAGTGACTTGGACCGCAACTTCAGTTTTATAAATACTTACTAATTAGTCACTGGTGACTTTTGAAGGTGTGGATTATAGAGTACTTGCCCGGGAAATAGAAAGAAAGATTCTGTAGGATACTGCTTGTGTAGTTTTATTACAAATCGTAGGAATTTATATTTTATCAGTGTTAACATTCAGCAATTAAACATACATAGGCTATTGTAGCCTCATCTCTGCTTCTCCTTTAATTCCAATCGAAATATTACGTAATCCTCTTGCTCACAGTGAATGAACATGCGACTTACGTGAGCTGTTACATTCCATAATAAACTCAATTCTAATCGAATGAAATACGTTTTTTTCAATGCGTTCTAGAATTATAGGCAAACCTGAAGGCACTGCAATTCTGTTATTTAAACAAAACATTGATCCTCTCTTCGAAGAATCCACTCAGGAAAATGTGGAAACAAATGGGAAACCTAAAATTATAGGAAGTCACTGTTATTCTGAATTGCTACATGTTTGAGTGTTTTGATGAGTAAGAGTGTTAATTCCGTTGAAAAAATAATTCATATGATGCACCTCGGTGTTTGATGTGTCGTTACGATGCCGTATAGGATCTTGTATCACCAAAAAAACTCAGATGGGGGACATCTCAAAACGGAACGATCGGTCGTCGAAGTCAGCGTCATATGCAGTTTAAGCAGGATAGCTACTTTGATCGCAATTTATGAGTGTCTGAAGATGCGTTGAAATTTGGCTTTGTCCTTTGGCCATGAACACAAAGATATTTTTTAGTCGTCAGTACGATCTTTCGACAGGAATGAACAGGAAAATTTGTATTCCTATTTCTCCCGGTCTTAATGTTAAATAGTCATGGATTATTTTTTTAAGATCAGGTGACATTTTTTCGGAAGGTGAGTTTGGTGGTGTTCTCATCACATCTGAACGATTCTCCCGCGGCTTCCCCAGACTCTTGGAGGTGGATTTCCTATAGCTCTTCGATTCGCAGGTGAAAATTTGCAACCAGTGTGTTAATCCTGAAATTTCTCGTGATACGCTTGTAACAAAGAAAGCATTCTAACTGCTTTCTCGCCAGTAAGATTTTTTTTTTCATTAACCTCATCATAAGTGATGAAGATTCGGGCGTGATGTTATGGAATAACGAAAGATTCACGGCGAAATGAAATTGCAACTTTCCACTGAATATTCAGTGGATATATGTATATTCAGTGGTAAGTTGCAATTTCGCCATGGACCTCATCATAAGTTCATTCACAATCCGTTCAATCCAAAGAGGTATCAACTCTAATTGGTAGCAGTTGTGTCGCCCGTTGCAAAGATTACCACGGAGTAGTCTTGAGACCTTAACATTCCTATAAGTTCATTGCTTTTGTGCAGTTTGATACCTTAAGCAATCAAAGGAACAAAATTGAAACCTTTGATTCAAGTATTTTGTTCATGAAAGGCGAGTTAAGTACATTCTCGTCCCGTGTATCTCTTGGTAATTAATTTTAATCAGATTATCGTGGATTCCTCAAAAATAATGTTAGCATGGCCTTGATAATGCGTAGGAAGATCACTTGCTGTGTTAGTTTGAGCGTTTCCACGGCCCACTATATTTTGAATGTAGCTTATTCCGGATTACTTATATCATATGCCACATCATTATAGGTAAGTCAAAAGTGTCTTTAGCGGACACTTTGCCTTTCCTCAATTGAAGTTTTAAAGCTTGTCGTCTTGTCTACCAGAGACAGCAAATTCACAGAGTAGATCATAGTCTGCATTCCGTTGAAAACAGGTTCTTTTATAATTTCATTCAATCCATAATAGGCAGAAACGTATGGGGTTTGATGTCAAAACAAGAATGACTTGACTTTCTTCAAGGAAATATCAGACAATTGCGAGACATGTTTCATAATGAGGACTGTTGAATTAATTCTGGTCTTTGTGGGAGAAAACCTTCTCGGGCTTCATGTAGGGAAGTATTTTATTCCTTAGACGTGATCTGAAAAATGGTATATTATTATCTCTCTGTACATTACTTTAACGGAAGCAGGTAACTTTCCATGGACAGTTGTTGAAACAAATATATCTTCAGGCTACTCTGTTTACGCAAACACTGCTCAGCTTTCATTATTTTTACTATTTTATTACTATGTTCGACCTTCGTGTATAGTCTGTCCAGCTGTTTATTTATAACGTCCATTCCAGATACGAAGAAAGTTAATTATATCTTAACCACATTGATGATTCCGTAAAAAATTACACATTTCAAAGTGATCGCATTAGGGAGAAATATTTTGTATTAATGGGATGCACTATTTTTTTGTGGATTCTCTCGTAACTCATGTAATTTGCTCACTTAGTTAAACATTTGTTCACTTAAATTTATTGACTTCTCTAAGAAAAGTATTTGTATGTCTTGCTCCTATTTACAACCATTCCGATGTCTTCTGGATGAAAATTGCTGGACTCAGAGAAAAAAATATGAACCTATATAATATCTGCGAAGGTGGACCAAAATGCACCGTTGCCATTTATAACGACTCGAGCTGCTATTTATTCTCACCATTTTTCCCACGCTTTAATTTCGTGGAAACGTTTAAAATTTGGCACCACAAAGCAGGGGAGAAATCTTTCATGGTAGGAAGGATCAGGAAATGCTTTTCATTCTCCTTCATTTCCTTGTCTTGATTCATCGCATACTTTGGAAGTATCAGTGTATGTCAGTATTCTCTCGTCTCTTATTTTATTAAATACTGTATGGAAATGGGAATCAACGTGCTGCAGATATATGGAAAAATAATCGTCTCTAAAAAGGTCTTATGTGTTTCAAATTAAGACGTTTAATGTCTTCAATGCGCATGATGCATTCTCGTCAAAAAGGTCCAGTGGTAGAGTGAGTTTTTATCATAAGTCAAGAAGTTCTTAGTAAATAGTTATCTTATCGTTTAAATTAGGGCACGCCTTTCTTATGGAATGATGTAAAAAATGTTATTTTACAATTCTCCAGGAAACTAATTTTATTGATATCGTTATACTTTGTGGATCGTTATACTGTTTTTGCACAGTTATATTAAAATAGTTGTAAATAGCCATATTCTAAATATTTAGCGAAAAAAATTAGCGCGATCAATGTATAGTACCTATTCCCGTTAGGTTAAATATATTTTCTACCGAAACATCCTTATATCATTTTAACTGCGCTATTACGATATGCCTTAAGCGATAATTTTTTTCATGTGGTATTTTGAGGAAGTTTTCTTGTAAATAAACAGTGAATGATTGTATTAATTGTACCCTGTTTTTCCATATCACTGCCAATATTTACGAGAGTAGGTATTTTTCACGTGTAAGTGATAGTGAAATATCTTAAATATATAGTCTGATTTTTTTTTGTCGATGGTATCTTTTTCTCTGTATTTTGAATAGCAGCTATACAAACACTAAACATAAAATACAATGGAAGCAGGGATACTTTATCATTTGATAAGCGACGGTATTTTAGGGAAATGTAAGGGGATGAAGCCCAAGAGGGCCTTCTTACCGAGTAAGAATCGAACAGGAAAACATATTGAAAATTAAGGAAGTCTCAAGGATTACAGCTATCTAATAAGGATTGGTCATAACTTTTTATTCGCATAAATTATTGCGCAAAAATTAAATATTGGTATACTATGCTATTAGCTTAATGTTAGCTGCGTATGGTATATTTTGTACAGGCTTCTTTGATTTGACTCCAGTATTGCGTCAGAGACAGCCGTTGCAATTTGAAAGCTATCCGTTGCTATTTGAAAGCTATCCGTTGCAACGATGAAGGCAAAACACTACGAGCAAGAAGATGTATTGAAATATTTCTTTCGTCAGAATTATCACCCGAGGCCTCTATGAGAGATATATATAGAATTTGTGGAGAATTTGTTCTTCCCTATAGCATAGCTAGAAGATAGTTAAAACATTTTAAGAGAATCAATTTCAAATGAAAGTGGATCAGAAGCTCCGATCACTGCTCTTACGGTAAATATACATTATACATCATACGTGTATAGGTGTATATATATATAATTATATATAATAGCACTATCATAAATATCGAAAAAATTATTGGAAATCACTCACAAAAATTTTTATTGTGACGTTTGAGACGTTGACTTTTTCCCTGGAGACACGCCTTTGTTGAAACCATTTTTCATCCCTAAAAGAAGTGATAGGGGTATTGAATACGTTTCAACTGCATCGTAATATCGACGTAATACTAGATTCCAATCAATAAAACTTGCTCGGAGCATACGAAGACAATTAAACTAACGATATAACATAATTTAAATTTTTGTCGAATACATTTTACAACTAAGACACTCCTTTTGAACATACCTCGTATTTTGTGATTTCAATTTTAACAATGCAGCCATAGAATTACTGAAAGATAATTAATCTGGGAAGGAGCCTAGTGCAGTAACTAAAGCCCATAATAGATAAAGAAATTTCAATTGTGGCACTTATGCACCTGGAAAGAAGATCATGCAACTCCAGATAAACTTAATTTCCTAAAGCTATTGGCTCAATTGAACAAGTGTCATTATCATAAACTTATTAGGCTCCTCTCAGAAAATTTGAAAAGTATTATCTTCATGGATATTGGAACGAAAAATTGAAGTCATTTCAAACGAAGTTTAGTTATAGTGGCAGAAAATGAGATGAACCACAGCAGCTTTGGTGGAATGGAAATGTTGTTTCACGCGAGCACAGAACCAAGAGCTGTAGCGAGTCAATCCTTGGATTAATAACCGCTGAAGATGACTCAGATTAGGAAGAACTTATGTTTGTTTCTGTTTTGTTTATTTATGGGACACCTGGCGTCCATCCGGCACGCCCCGAAGTTTATCCCTCTCCCTCCACCTGCGGTCTTGGTCTATTTTAGGCGCGTCGACGTTTTAAGTCATTAACGCCTGCGGGGCGGGAGCGCGG
>WURS02441797.1:0-14876 GCA_011762765.2 Rhinocypha anisoptera
GGTAGGGAGGAGGAGGGGGGGGGGGTAGGGAGGAGATTGCAGAAGGGGGAGGGGATTGGGGTTGGAGGGAGAGTTTAAGGAGGACAAATTAGTATTGGCGCGTACACTCTCGGTATGTCCTTGTACTCTTCTGGAGCAGATCGTCGCCGTGGTCATGGCCATGAAGTTAATTTTATATTTCATGTGGAAAACGAGTCAAGATGCAAATAACAATTTTCTCAAATGTAGTAAAAATATATTTTAGTATTTTACAAACATTTTTGGGAGATATTTCACAATATAAATACAATACTCCACATGAGTGGGTAAATGGATACAGAAATATAATATTAAAATGTCCATGATTTAAAATTGGTTAAAAGCCTCATTGGCATGAGATTCACATTTTAATTGAAAAAATATTTGCACATGGGCGATGAACCTGTTATTTCTACAAAGATGATTGTGGCAAACTGTTGGCATGTCTGATCGTATTGCAGATTACACTTCGGTTTAAAATCACTTGGAACATTTACATAGGTAACGTAAACTATGATATCATTATCGGAAACTCCCAAAGATTACCAGAAATTATCATCACGGATATGAAGGAAAGAGACAAAGAAAAAATGATGAAAGTGTAATAAGTTTGCCTTAAAATATTTGATTCTCTTATGGTTCCAAAACAATATGAATAAGAGGAAGTCAATATTCGGTGACAGACCATCGCCATGCCTGTCTCTTCTCATTGTCATCGCTTCAATCTTTAGACGTATACAAGAAATATATATATATATATATGTTTGTGTGTGTGTAAGTACAATATACTATACGGAGCGGCGAGCTAAATTCTCGTTTACAAGGGAAATATTACGCGTATGTATTTTCCTCTCATGTTCACAACCTCGCGAACTCTTGCACCAAGTCCTCTCCCAAACTTGTTCTCATGATATTATTGAACTTGGCTCGCATCTCCATGTTGACGTCTTGGTCTGAAATGTGGATTGCCGCATCTGATTCATCGCTTCTTACGAACAATTCCGCTAGTCCCTCCCTCCCGATGTGACGACCCAAAGTTGCGCAAATGTAACCAAGTGTGAATGAATCAAATCGTGCGTGCCTATCGAAAAACACAACGGGAAAGAGCTTCGTCTGGCCCGTTCCCCTCAGGCGCGCGTAGAAACGTTCTCTGCCGAGGTGTTTAAATTCCAATTCGACCTGGTTGAGGAACATCACAATAAAAATTTTAAACCTTTCGGCTGTTATTTCCATCCCCGTTTCACGTAAAATTTCAGGTATTAGATCTCTGTCACCGACACTCAAGGCATCGATGATGCCATACCCTTGTGCAGAAGAATAGAAGGATTCGAAGTTTTCTTCTACTGTGGACACATGATCGGCATTGAGCTCTAAACCTGGATCGTCTACAATGTGATATCTCCAAGCCAAAATATTGGCGTAAAGGTGCTTGACTTCGGTCAGAATGCAGCCAGCTCTGTTGCGGAGATGCCGAGAGAGAAGTTTTTGGAACGAAAGCAAGGCATTAGGAATTTCCGTTAAACTAAAATTCAAAAGGTAACGCTCGCCCTGACTATTTTTGGAAAACAACAAGTGGAATACTTCGTCTTCGTTCAAAAACGACAAAACAATTTGATTGGTCAAGAATTTATACAGCCAACGCCTAGCGCTCACGGTCTGGCTCAATGTGAGGTCCACACAATCAATGCTTTCAGTCAGCCAATCTTTGCGTTGTTTCCCGTTCATCAAAGGTTCGCTCAGCTCCCACACCGATTCCAGAACTTTATAATCCTTGTTACACATGGCGTGCATCAGCACGTTCGCGTTTCTTTGATCTTTTTTTCGAAGAAAGTTATAGAGAGACTCCACGTTCGCCATTTTTCTTTTAATATGATTCCACGCACTAAGAACGTCTTCAAGAGCGGAGCAGCACACGATAGTGGACCAAATTCTAAACAATTTCTCGTTCTCTAACAGCAGTTCCTTGAATTCCGATTCACTTAAAGTATTATCCGAAAGTGAAATCACAACTTCCAATTTCCGTACTCCGATTTCGTGAATCAATGAGTGCTCACGAAAAAATTTGCTCCCTAAAGATCCCATGAACGTCCGTCCCTGCTTGCTGGCGAATCTCAATATCTCCTCGAAATACCTCGAGCACTCTGGGTGATTGTACAGGAAATCTGGAAGTATCCATTGCCAGCCTTTCTCGAGGATCGTCTCATTGATACGGCGTGATAAGTCGGAAGACTGAATGATGCTTAACATCCTTATTACCGTATTTATGTATTGTTTGTACCCATCGGGAGTCTCGCTTAGAATGCAGGCGAGAACGAACGTGAAGACGTTGTGATAGTTTCCCCAGAGTTTTCGTAACAAGCATGATGCATTAATAAGTTTCGGTCTTTCTCTAAATCCAGACAGCCGTAATACGTTGTCGGAAAAGAAGAAGTCGGCGACTACGATTCCAAAAGAATCGGCAAAGGTTTTAAGTGTTCCCGAATGAGAATCCAGAATTACTGAGATTGTACTCTGGTAAATACAGTTTCTTAAATGGACATCTTCAACTGCAAGAGAGTTCAACTCAAATTCCTCCGCAAGTGGATCAGATTCATTCTCCGTGAAAGGAATTCTTTCGTGTTTCAGATGCAGCATGTCATCGATGAACTCTCTCACGACTGAGAACCTCCCCTCCGAAAAGAGATTCTTCAACCAGAATGTGGTGACCAGTTCTTCCCTTCCCTTCCTTATCAGCCATCTCGCGAAGAAAAACTCTCGAAATGTCTCGTGCACGAATTGGTGGCATCTCTTTTCCTTTATCTCGACAAAACCTATGCTCTGTGCCAAATCCACATCTGTTTTCTTGAACTCGACTGTTTTATTCATGAATTTAGCTGCAGACATCTCCTCATAAATCTCCATCGCCTTGGCACTGTAAAAACTATAGATATTTTGCGACCGAACATTTCCAGAACTTCTCCCCTTCTGTGTATCGAATATCCTCATCATTAGATCAAAAAAGCATTGGTAAATTCGTCCCCAGTTAACTGTCTTCACCATCTGAAAATCATTTTCATAAGTAATGAATCCTACAATTTGCAGCAGCAAAGGAGTCCACGCGATTTTATTCTCCGTGGAATTGATTCTAGAGTTATATTTTAACAGCTCTATTGCTACAGATTTGAAGTCGATTTGATCAATTTTTGATTCATCTTCAAGTACTTTACTCAGTCTCATGATAAAATTAGATACATTTTCTCTACCGTCGTAATTCGTTGCCTGCCACGTTTTTGCTCCAAGCTGCATATTCCTAACCTTTTCTAGCCGTTTTTCTGTGGGCACATTATTCAAGAGAAATTTCCAGTAATCGTTTAAAAAATCTTCTTCCTTCAAAGGCGAAAATGAGTACGAAATACCGCCTAACGATTTCTCTAGGTGTCTCTTTTCCTGACGACGAGTAGACACAAAAATTTTGATCACGCTATGTTTCTGAATGTCAAGAAGAAAGGAAGTCATGACGTGCCTAAAATTTGGGCACACTTCGTCGAATCCATCAAAAAAGATGACAATTTCATTCATTAATTGTGAAAAACGGTGAAATAATTTCCTGGAAAAAGTGGAGCCTCCGTCGTGAATCAAGTCAAATAACTTATCCATGATTTCGTTATTTTTAACTTCGACCAATGAATTTGTTGCAGTAAAATTCTTAAAATATTCATCTTTAAACGAACCTAAATCCACGACTGATACCCACTGATTTCGTTTCTTTATCTCCTCCGAAATACACAGAAGGTAAACTGACTTGCCACTACCAGGGTCGTCTGCCAACACAATCGGCTGGTCACTGTGAAAAGAAGGCTCTTCAAGCAAGTTGTGTACGATTCTAAAATGGTCAACTGCGGAATATTTTTCAAAAACACATGGCTTTCCACCCAATTCAAACTTGAGATACAAGAAGTTTCCGTTATAGTGTCTCAGAAAATGTATCTTGTTTCCTACACTACTGTCTCGGTGACATTTTACGACGGCGTCGAAGACATCGTGATCGCTTTTGCCACACAGGGGATCCATGACAAAACAACGGACATTGCCTCCGACACGCCCTGAATCCCAAAATCTTACATAATCATCAGAGATGCCTATTCGAAGTAAAAATTCAATTTCAATGTTACCGAAGAAAAAAATATCGTCTTCTCTCTCTTTCAAAATGGCCACGTCGAAAAGAAAACATCTTTGATGAAGACGACGAGGTCGCATTTTCTCTGGCTGGGCCAGGAAAATGTCTCGTCGAAAAAGAGGGAAGGAACGGCGACCTGGTTCGTTTCCCACCTTGATGTTCATTTCATCCACGAGGAAGGAAACGTCACCTGCGTCGAAAGCACCTTCCATAAACTCGTCGACGGAAGCCCTTTCCACCAGCCGATGGATTAGATCTTCCACGAGCAATCTCCTCCCACCGAAGGATAACTTGCGCCTGAGAATGAAATCTTTGGTTTTCCGAGACAAATCCTTCCAAGTGTATTGCATTATTTCCCCGTCGTTACAAACGTCGCATTTCTTCTCCAAAAGCATCAGGACACATTCTTTGTACCCGCCGAATTCCAGAGCCGGGCATCTTCCTCCACGACAGCACCGGCCCTTGCAGAATGCCGGATTTTTTCCTTCGTCCCAGGCCACCATCAAAACATCGAATTCGTTGGTTTTTAAACTGTTCATGATCACCGCCTTACATTTACGAAACACGCCGAAGTCTACGGATAACACTCTCTTTCTCTTACTTTGGAAATACTTTAAGAGATGACTTTGCCCGAGTTTTAAGTTTGAAACTTTCACAATTCTCAAATCGCAGTTTATGCCAATGACGGGTTCAGTCCAGTTTTCTCGGATTTCTATAACTTCATTACGATGAGCGGACAGGATGTTTTGATAGCTAACGACACCCCTGCAGGCGATTCTCTCTCCGGTAGGATTCCTCATCACGAAGGCTTTCATTTCGTCCATGACGTAATCCATGTAGTAATTCAACAGATCTCCAGCTTGTTCCTCAAGCTCGGCCGCCCCATCCCGCCCCGCCCCCCCCAGTTCAGTGCTCGGGTATTTCGCAATCATCTCGGGGACGCACACTACAAGTTCTTGTCTGTGAAGAGACTCGTGACGATTCGCCGCTCTCTTGATTACGTCGTCACACGCCTCGAGTCTCCCAGGACCCGTCACGCTCGTCACTATGCCGACGTATTCCGATTCGCGGAGTCTGTCGCCGCTCCTGTACGGGAGACCGCCATTCTCAAACACGACCCCGAGGGCCCTGTGGGCCAATTCGTGGGCCAGGTTGCTCACCAGCTCAGGGAATCCAAAGTTGAGCGTTTCCTTGGCCCCCACGTAGATCCTATTGCGGTCAAAGTCGGTCATTCCCATGATCCCCTGCGAACAATCTGCGCGCATTCTACCGACGTGAGTGGCGCCAAAGTCGAACGCGACCTCCAATCCGCGCGTGTCTTGTAGGACTAGGAGTAGGATGGAGGTCACTCGATCGCTGTCGAGATGTCTGTAAAATGCCTCTATCCTATCCCCGATTTCTTCGTCGCTGTTACCAAACACCACCGACTTGGAGATCATTTTCATCACGTGGCATCCTTTTAAGCTGAAAAACGTCTTCTCCAGGGCCACGTTGAACATGTCGTCATTCAATCTCGTCACTCGTTCCACTTCTTCCTCCTCCTCCTTGCTGGCGCAGCTCATTCCACTTTGCAGGAGGTAGACCCAAGCCTCGTAATTCATGCTGACCGCCGATTTGTGCAGGGCCGACTCGCCCCTGCTGTCCACGAGGTGCAACGGGGATCTCCCCGACACTTCCTCGATGGCTTCTTTCAGACTCTCCCGGTCCAGCTGCCCGCTCTTCAGGCCTTCGTGGATGGCATCCCTTCGCTCCGTGAAAGCCTTCAGATCTTCGTTGTCGGACTCGAGCTTCCGAAAGCGATCCCAGAACAGCACTTTCCCGAGATTCGGCAGGAGGGAATCGTTCTTCAAGAGAAGAAGAGTCGTCTCGGGACTGGATCGCTGCACGGCCCACTCTATGGCGGTGCTCCCGTCCGGGTTACGGGCGTTCACGTCCGCACCGCAGTGCACCAGAAGAGCGACGGATTCGACGCTTCCAGTTTTGGCAGCTATCGTGAGAGGTGTGAGACCTTGGAGGTCGCACACGCGGTTCACGAGCAAGTGCTTCTCGCGCGGGAGGACTACTCTGCCCTCCTGCGGCGGACACTCGACCCCTAGAAGTTCCGCCAACACCTCCACGCCCGCCTTGTCCAGAGCGACGCTCAAGTAATTCCCTTCGCAACCATGGTGTCTATTTAAGTCCATTCCTCCTTCTCTTAAAATGCCCCCTACCGTCTTTGTATCGTTCTCTGTGATTGCGATATATAATCGATCGTAAATAACCGCGTCTTCCATGACCGCCCGAATGTTTATCATGTATAGGCAATAGATTCTTAATTTTACTTAATTTTTACTAATCAAACTGATGTTGTAAATACTCCATAATCTATTTAAGTTAGTATGTTTAACCAGCAGCGTTTCATCAGCAAAGAATACATTTACACCGGAATGAATTGGTCGTGAAATTGCATCATACAGAGGTGGCTCCTGCAGCTGCCTGGAAGATCTACCAATTTTAAATTTTTCAGGGACATTTTTCTACAAAGTAACTCACTTAAATTAAGCTAAATTCCTGTAGTATTTCTGGATTTTCAATTCCATATAACATTGGGAATACATTGTTATTTCATTACTCATTGTTAACCGACTTGTCTCAGTGAATACTTTGGCGTATCATATATATCCAATGAATCAAAATTCTTTGAAGTTAATCATCCATAGATACCAAAAGATAGACGAAGCACCAGATGTAATAGAGGTAGAGTGATTGAACTCAGTCTATAAAGTGAGTAATTATGAGACTTAACGATTCTCCCACACGAACAACTAAAGTCCATATAATTATCAACGTACAAGAACACTTCACTGACCAGGAAGATATCCATTACACTTTGAAACACTATTTCTAAAACCATTCCATTGAAAACCGGTAGAACTGTAGTTCCTATGAATCTTCATTCTATGCCTGCACCCTTTGGCTTCCTCGAAGTTAGGCCTTCAGATTGGGCCGCCTGGGCTCATCACGGTTTGCAAAGGTGAGTTTAGATTAGCCAGTGTTTGTAGACGTTGGGCGCTTATGTGCATTCCTCGAAGCCTATAAGACAAACAATTTATTACGGAAACGAAATATTATGAAAGAGTGACTAGTAGATAGATATCAAGAAAGTAATTTTTTTTCCTTCTTAAGCATTCTAACCAATTTAGTGGTGAAATGAAGTTACGAACTTAAACAGATAAAAATTCAATTTTTACTCGAGATTCAGTGTTACTACACACTCCACAAATATGTGATCATATCTGATCTAATTGAAAGGGTTATCTATCTGTTCAAGTAGGCTTTCCGATGAGCCACAGGTTAGATTCCTCCCCCCCCCGCTGTATCTTGACTTTAACCCATCTTCAAACCAGCATACATACTTCCCACTGCCAGCCATCATTCTATCCTAAAATCCCAATCCTCTCTCTTCCTAACCCTGCCTCGCCTACCCAACATTCTGCCCTCTGTCACAACCCTCAACAACCCCATTGCTTCTCTGAATACCCCTTCCATCCACCTTTCTTGCCTTCTCCAGAGTTCACGCAGAAATATCCTTTCCTTCCCTGCCATTCTTAACACTTCTTCATTCACATTTGTCCCCGTCCACTTCACCTTCTCCATCCTTCACCAAACCCACATCTCAAAAGCCTCCAATCTACGCTCCTCATCCTTCCTTCCTCCCTCCAATGACCAGGTTTCGCATCCATAAACTGCTTCACGCTCCTTATAAGGGTTCTCACTAATCTTTCTTTTGATTCTTTCCATTAACGGTTCCTCTCATCAATTCCTTCCGTTTTCCAAAGGCCTCTTTTAACTAATACAATTCTTCGTCTTATATCCATGCCACCATGTCCGTTTTCCTCAATGATGCTTCCCAAGTCAGCAATCTCCTCTACCTGTTCCACTTTATGCCCTTCTAATATGATAGCCTTTCCACCTTATTACCTCTCGTGAATTCCATTTTCTTACAATTCATTTTCATCACAAGCTCCTCAAACTGGTTCCTTAATGAACTCAAAAATGTCTGCGGTCGTTTTGCTGAATTATGGTTTGGTAACTGGGGTTTGGTCATCGCCGAATCTGATTTAATGAGTTCCCTTCCAGCTTTTACAACTGACTCCACCGTTTCCCATGACTCTTTTACCCTCCCCTACGAGTGAAGGTTAAACAGCACCTGTGACAGCGGACACCCCTGCCTTACTCCCGTACCTAACTGCGCCCATCCAGACTCCCCGTCTGCCACCCTTACTTGCGCAGACTGTCTACGTAAAGGTTTCGTATGAGACGCCTATCCTTCCAATCCATTCCTATTTTTTGCAAAACTTCCATTAGTATAGCCCCTCTACTTTATCGATTGTTTTCTCAAAGTCTATAGAACAGCCAAAAACATCTTGATTTTATTCTACATTCCGTTCTTTAAGTGCCCTCATTACAGCTATCGCATCACAGCCTCTGCCTCTTGGAAAACCGAACTGATCTAGGTGACTAGGTATTCTTCTGCCCTGCTCTCCATTCTTTTACTGATTATTCTTAGAGTTACCTTAGCTGCATGCGGAATAAAGCTAATTTTACCCTAAACCATTGAGCAATTATACTGGCATATTATCCACCCCCTCTACCTTATTCCTCTTCATGTCCAACAGGGACCTTTCAATCTCGATATCTAATATCTCTGGTTCTAGGCTATCTCCATTTACTTCCCATTCTCTTTCTAAATTTCAGTTCAGGGCCTATTTTCCTTATTGTAGAATTCCTCCACGTCCTCTTTCCATCTTTTCCGAATATCTTCCTGTTCTGTTGGTGTCTTTCCAGACATCGTTTATAGTGTGGGTCTTATTTCCTGTTCACTTTCCAATCAAGGCTTACTTTACGTTTTAATAATCCAGTATGATTATAGTAATGTAACCTAACCACAGTGATCAACCCTAAGGTTGGTATGTTAAGTGAGGGTAGAGCTCACCTAGTACTAAGCCCACGGCGTGTGGATATTCACACATTAGGGTAGAGGGGCCAGTTCATTTCCCTGTGCCGCCTGTGGTTTCCCACGAAGATGTGGTAGCCGAAAAATATCATTCAGCTTGGGTTTAGCTGGAGATTTCCGGAGGGTCGTCACCCGGTCTCAAACCCGGGTCTCTCGGTCAGTAGCCAAGCACTCTACCCACTGGGCTACCACGACCTCTTGTATATATATATTTATTGGTTCGAACACTAGGCCACCCACACACATCCAGCCGGCGAGAGCGCGTCGATAGGCGACCGACGGAAGTAATCATTGGTGAAGCACGGCCGTGGGACACGCGATCCCACGCAAATTGCAGGGACTGGAAGGCGTGAATGGCTGGTATAGGGAGCGGAGGGGAAGGGAAATCATACGGGAAGTAGAGTGGTTTATGTATATTGGCTACCACAGCCTCAGAGCATGCAGTCGGGAACTGCCGTCCTCCTCCAGGCCGAGGGAGTTTTTTAGACAGTGAAATCTTCCACCAAAAACGAGATTCTGCTACAGTGTCACCAATTTTTGCGATGCCTATTCCGATTATTGAACATCGTTCAAGAACCACATGACTCTTATTCATTGCGCTGCAAGTATTACGAGTGTTCAAAAAGTAAAGAACCACACCTTACCCATCTGAATTCAGATTTAAATACTTTAAGGCGATGAAGGGTAAGTTTACGGGTTAAGTTAGGCATTTGAAATATTCCAAATTATAATTACCTAACCTTGCCTTAAAATTGTTCCCTCTTCAACTCTGCATAATTCCTACCACCCATCCCAGTACTCGTAATTCCAGTAGGGGTAGTTGTTTCGTGAGAGTCTCGACGTCATGGTCATTACACTCCGCGAACGAAGCAATAAATGTATAAGTGAAGGATATTTGCACATTTTTATACAGGAAGAGTAGTGAACTTTATATATATATACATATATATATATAATGGGATAGGAATTTGGCGGTTGTATGGTTGTGTGTGTGTATATATATATACACATGAAAAATGTAGAAATAAAATAAGTTACTAAAGTTTCCATTTGGTGAGCGTTGTCAAATATTGTCATGGAGTTCCGGATCTCTTAAGAAGCATAAAATATTTCGTACCCGTGAGATTTACTCTCCTAGTATGACCTTCATGACCACAATAATTGAGACGCATTCCCGTGTACTTCCTACAGTCAGACTAAAGACGACAGAGTCAGTGGGACAAACCACAGCCGTCAAATTGTAGCCGTTCTAGAGGGATGGAGAAAAGGTAAGTGTGTTAGCGCGCTTTGTGACCTATTCTGTATACTCGTGACGTATTACGTCTATAGTCTCGTGCATCTACTCAAACGCGTCGCTTTTACGGGCGACGTCGTCTCCAAGAATGGGTGGACTTGGCACAGTTGACCCCTTAGGCAAATGGTAGCTGTGGCGGCGACAGAGATTACATTACTAATATTACATTCGCACCTTCGCCACTAAGTCGACGGAGAGAACCAAGAAACGCGACGTCTTCGGACGCATCCGGACTCGAACCCGATGCCTTCGGTTCTGGTGATGGATTCACTGGGCTGACGGGCCATCCAGTGGCGCGACTAATGATTCCGTCACTGTGGGGGATGAGGAGATAGTCGGGCCCTTCCGATGATTAATGAAGCAGTCGGATCAGCGTGAGCGCACTCTGCTCTCGCGCAGTCGTTGCCAAAGAGCGAAAGACATGCCCACGCAACAAAGAGAAACCGGAAAAGAAACGAACTTGCACTTTCAATGAATAAATATAACAGTACCAATGGCGAAGGAGGAAGGACATACTGAGACCGGGACGGAGATGACTGCTGTCGAGAGAGAAGAACTGCGCGGATTATTAAAAGGCTTATAACATCGGGGGCGACCTAGGAGCTGTCCCGGGAGACGAACCTGTCATCCTTGGCCGCGTTTAAACACATTTTTTTTAATAAAGGAGGGGGGCTTGTTAATGATCTCTAATTTTTAAATCTATAATAGTGTACCTCTTTTTCCTCAAATGGCAATTTTCCTCGTCACTGCTACCACTTGTCTCTGTTTAAATGTTTAATCTCCTGTTACAGTTACAACTCATTATTGACGTTAAACTCTTTAGGATGGCTATTCTGGATTCTACCCCAGAATTTTCTCTCGTGTTAAGCTGTCAAGGATATTAATTTCTGTCTGGAGAGAAGAGTTAGCTTTTCCTTTACTTCTTCTAGCGCTTGTTCTGGAAGAGAAGGAATTACGTAATAATTCCTCTTGTACCACATGAATATTTTGTTTGATAGAGGTGACATTTTAAATTGTTTTATTATGACCTTGGGGAAAATACGCCTTGGTATGTCACCATAGATTGGTTGTAAGTTCCTGGCACTTCGATGCGTAGAACGGCAGCGAGTGGAAGCCAAAGTGCCTATTGGGGAGGAAGCTTCGAGGGGAAGGCAATTATTCCCCTCCGCTCGATGGTGTGAGGGGAAGAGGGCTTCAAGGGGGGTTGGGAGAAAGGGGCTGAACCTGAATTTTCAGGTTCGTATTTTAAATGGATCAACTCAATGCCGTGAAAGAGAATTTTGGGAAATGCGAGAGACGAAGAAGAAAAGTTATCTCGGAGAAGTCCCAAAGGAGATTGCTCATTTCAAACTTTGCTTAAATCCACGCCCCCATGCCGGTGCAGTCCTTAGAAGTAATTTCGCAAGGGACGAAAACCTGTTTCTGCCAGGAACGTTCAGCCAAGCCATAAGTTGAATGTCGTGCAAAATGTCCTTGGTCATCAATTGCAAATTACTACTATGAAAACATTCATCTTCGGACAAGATGAACTTCACCCTCAGTGTACAAGCCCGCCAACCCGGAAGAAGAGGTTTCGAATCTCGGGTTTTGCGGTGCTCCGAGGGGGCCGTGACGGAAGAACCAACCCTGTTTTTTCTCCTCCCCGTTTTCAATGTGAATTTTATGAGGAAACAGAAGAAAAAACACTAAAAATCCACAAATCAAACTTCTATTAACATGGCCCTGGTTTCGCCGTGGCACGGTGAAACGCGGGTCGTGTTAATAAATATTTGATTTGAGGAATCGCAATGTTTCTTCTTCTGTTCTTCAAGATGAAAGCATTCCTGGCAGCTATGCCTGAAATCGTCTGCGAAATTAAAACCTCATATTATTTAGACGATACTTGAGGGGCACATGGATGGAAAAAGACCCAGGGGAAGACCAGGACTGCAGCTTATAGAGCAAATTATAAAGGATGTGACATGTAGAATTTACGAAGAAATGAAAATGGAAGCGGAGAATAGAGAAGAATGAAGAGTACGTGCCAACCAATCTTAGAATTGAACACCAGAGGAGGAGGATTATTTAAGAACATTAATGTTACCGATGAGCGTTTGTCGATATTCTCCAGTGACATTATCACAGATGCGAAAGATATAAGTCAGAGATGCGAATGCAGTTCCCCGCCTATTCACATGGTGGCCGAGAAGGATAATGACGCAAATGAAGCACGAATGGAATGAGTGTGTGTTATCAAACCACCTATCTCACCTTCGCTTTAATTCGACACGTTGAAATTCGCCGATGAATATGTATGTGTCAACTTGACCCACACTCGAAAGAGAATCTGTTGCGGATTAAGGGGTGCGCATTATTCACGCGTTTTGGTCGATTCTGCATGCGAAACAATAGGAATCCGGCAAATTCAGTGGCTTTTGTGTCTCCGCAAATTGATTCTTCACTCACTCAACGGAGCAGAACGCTCTGCAGAGGAATCCACTCATAGATTACAACCATCCCACTTCATTCTGATTTTTTCAGGACTCCACACGGCCGAGACGCCAAACATTAACGACACGTAAGATATACCACAAAGAGTATTTGGGAAAGAGAAATTTCAGGTCTAGTCTTTGGGTCTTATTCTTTTAATCTTTTATCCGTCGAGCAAGGAAAAATGATGACTTTCAGTCCAACTTCGCAACTTCAAATTTTAACAGCAAATCCTTCCGGAAAGACGAAGCGTGGGAAACTTAGGTTTCAGATCAGGATAAAATTCATCGTTGCGATATTCAGGCATGACTAATACGCAAGAACCATAGAGGTTCTTCTATTTATAACGGCACGGAAAAGGACGAATGGGAAGTGTCGGCAATCGCCTAGCATAAATACGACATAATCCAAGAAATAGGTGCGCCACATTGACACCAGATCACATATCCACTACCATTCCTACTCCTGAAGATATTATATGCACTGGAGCTTAATAAAGGCTTCATGTTTCTCACGGAATGGTCGAGAAAATCCCTAATAACCAGAGAAATTATATTTCTCTGGTTATAAGGGATTTCTGACGCTTAAAATCGTCGGGTTTTCTGACACTAATGGCAGGTCCTTGGCGTCAACGCAATTAAACAAGTTATCCTTCAATGCCTTCTTGTTGAGTTACACATACTAGTATAAAGCATTCTCTTCATTTTAACTTGTCCAAAAAGCTTTAGCCCTTCCTTTTTTTATTTCCCCCTTAACAGTTCCCTCTACGTTGTTCCTCCACTGTTCTTCTATTCTTAAAAAGTACCCACTCTATTCTTGGTTGGGGCTGCCGCGGTGCCTCGGGTTTCTCCCGCGTCTGTCCATGTTGTGGAGACAACAGTTTCCCCAGCGTTGCAGTTAGCGTCTTCAGGTCGGAAGAGGTCAGGTCACTTCGGACCTGAAGACGCTAGCTGCAACGCTGGAGAAACCGTTGTCTCCAGAACATGGAAAGACGCGGAAGAAGCCCCGGAAGAAATGAATCTTCAGTACCCACTCCAGTTTCTCTGACATGTCCCTGGATGATTCTAATAAGCATTCTGTCCTCTCTCACAAGCGCTAAAACCTCCGCATTCCTTCCTTAATTAAGCACACAAATTTATTCTTTCCATGTTTCCCCAGATTCAATTTCCAAACGTCTTTATTCACTTCCAAACGTCTATATTCAATTTCCTAAACGTCCATGGTTCTGGCCCAGAAAAAACCACACTGTATCCTTAGCATTTCATCGACTTTTTCCCGAATTTCAGATCCATCTTGATAGTCAAAAAACTTTTTAATCTTTTAGAATGAGCCTCTGCTATCTTTCTTTCTCTTTTTAAAAAATTCCCTCTAGCATTTCCAATATTTCTGACGCATGATGACTTTTTTAAAAAGCATCCATCAACCTCAACCTTGCGGCAGGTTTAAAAACTGAGTGGGGAGGGTGGTGGCAAGTCACCTATTTCCTATCACTACGAAAACACTTCCGCGTTTGCACTACAGAGTCACGCTAGTCACAATACGCCTAAAACAACCACCGTATCCCAACGTCGGGTTCGTTAGGTGAGAGTGGAGAGCTCAACTAGCACTAGGGCCAGGTGAGGAGTTTGAAAATTCACACGTCAGGGTAATGTAAGGAGGGACGAGTCCCTTTCCCTGTGAGCCGCCTGTGATTTCCCACGAAGACCTGGTACCTATAAAATCCCCTTTTGGTTTGAGACTAGCCTGTAGTGTCAGTAGTCCCCACTGGGACTGGAACCCGAGTGCTCCGTTCAGTGGCCAAGTTCACTAACAAACTGGACAACCACTACCTCAAATAAGAATTTCTGCCACCTAAATTTCCAAGTGATACATCATCATCATCAGTACTTCAATCCGAAGATTGGTTGACTGCAGCCCTCCATCCTTTCCTATCAAGTGCTAGC
>WURS02441808.1:0-14874 GCA_011762765.2 Rhinocypha anisoptera
ACACACCCTCCCCCCCCCCCATATTCCTGCCACGAACGACGACCCTTGTTTTGGATGTGCGAGGCTTTCCGGAGGGTCCACCCTCCCCGCCCTCATGCGAGATAGATGCTAAACGGGCCGCGCGGTGACGAATGCGATTAAGTAATGGGACGGAAGTTGAGGAATGAAGGGGTGGTGGTGGTGGTGGTGGGGCCACCTTTCGAGGGGCGTATTAACGACTTATTGAGAAATGAACGCTCTTCCGAAGAGCTCCTCGAGATAGCCGCTAGAGGGAAGCATGTGTTAGGTTGGTGTGTTGGCTTGGCTCACATAAAGTTCCTGACATTTATTTACTGCGATTAATTCAAAAACAGCCAATACTGGCATCACATTGAATTATTAACAAATATAATATTAAAAACAGAGAAAAATACAATGAAAATTAAACTAAAAATACATATACAAAACAGGTTAAAAAAATAAATTAACCCTAACGCATTTCTTTTAGTATAAAACAAATGCGCATGATGAGAACAATAAACTATTATACATAATCAATCGATCATAACTGTTATACATAATCAATCAGGCAAACTATCAGCCAAAATTCTGACCGTAGAGATAAAGGATGACAACGGGCGAAGATATATCGAGGTGGTTAGAACATTTATAGAAAAGGCAATGAGTGAGTTAAAAGTGCAAGGCAAACGGTACGCAATGGACCTCTGAGTTAAGAAAAGACGGCAGTGGGAGGGAGGATGGAAATGTTCGGAGTTGCGAGATTTGCGAGAGGGGGCAGGTGAAGAGAGAAAAAAAGGTAGGAGTTCGGTGGTTTCGGGGCGACTATTAATGATCCCATGAAAAAATATCATGTCGGCCATGAGACGGCGCTGCTGTAGCGGTGAAATTCGGAAAGAGGAACGTAGCTCGATGTTCGAAGAAACTCATTTTCAGACCTGGAGACACTACCTGCAACGGCATTGGGTGAAAGCAAAGGGTGAAATCATCATTCACGGCTTCAAATGCTATCACTTACCTACGTTTCCAATATTTCCTCGATTCCCTTTCACTTCCGGGAGTCACCAGTTGAGCCTTTTAAATACGAAAATGTAAATTCATTCCCCCAAAACTATCACTACCTGAAACATATTTCTGGAGGCTCTTCTGAGCCTAAACTTCCTAAAACCCTTCCATTCCCATCCTTGTATACCCTTCCTCCCGGTCTGAAAAGCCTGTTAATGCTGACCGGACTTGAAGAAGCACCTTGAAAAAAAAAAATTCCCTCAAAGGCACTTTTCTTTACACTCTCTGCCGTTCTGCGCAAAGAAATACCAGGAACTTCAACCCAAGGTATATGCGCGTGACCAACTTTTAGTTATGGCTAACTAAGTTCTATCCGGTTCGCTAATTTCTCACATGGCTTCCTTTTTCTTCACTACTTTATCTTTCATGCCTCATATTCTTAAGATGCTCGTCTGATTCTCACCGTCCTGATGTATCTCGTTCTATGCATAAGAACCATAAGTATAAGCTTTGCAACAATATGTAAGTCGAGGAAAACTATAGTAATTTATCACTTATTTGATAAAACTTAGCCAATTTCAGCAATGGAAATGTATTACAGAGGAATTTAGAAAGTTACATGGATTGATAGAATAAGTGACGAAGTACTTCGAAGAGTCGGAAAAGAAAGATGAAAATATGAATTAAACTTGTATATGCCAATAACGTAAATAAAATTAATTTAAAAATGAAAAAATTATTAAAATATTAGTACAATATAATTTAACAAAGTCTGTATTACATAAGTTTCATTGGAATGAAACAACTGAAGAGGTTGAACGATTGCCTATTAATTACAAGACCAGATTGCCTATTGAAAATTACGAAAGCATAGAGCCAATAACAGGGGACGGGATAGCTCGGAGACCGGTTTAAATCTAATCGATAGTTAACAAATAAAACTGATAATTAGTTAGCAGATAGTTATTTAGCTATCATAAAAACATTCTATGCGATTCTATTTCATTTAACCCTCAACATAGGTAGCGATCTAGCAGCTCAGTGATTTGAGAATTTGTCAGTTTTAAATCCTCAATTACCCACGGAGGCAATCAAGAAAATTTACAAATATACATTTAAAAACAAGTTTACAAATAAGTAATTGTCGGCCTACATAATTTCTCTCTTCATTTCACTCTTATAATTTCCATTCTATTCTGCTCTCCAAGCTATAGCGAAGCAAACAGTAAAACACTAACACATATGGTGATCAGTGACAGATGTCATAAATTAAATATTTCTTTTCCATCAATATATGTGTGAGATAGTTCTTCGATTTTATTTTAACTACCGCTAAAACTTTCCCAAAAATAAAAATTACGTTTTAGGAAGTACTATATTTTCTTAAGCTTAATATAATTTTCAAAAACAGTACGAAATATAACATTCTAACAAAGAGTGAAATATCAGGCGTGATGTGGTGGAATTTTACCATTATGAATACGTATAAAGACGTGCAACATTCCACACAAATAATTTTTATTACTACCCGAGTTTCAATGTTACTACATCATCATCAGGTACGAAATGAAGCGAAATTCAATATATATATACACACTTCAAGAAAACTCAGACGAACACCAAACAGGAACATACGCACACACTTATACATATACACGCAGATAGAAACACTTAAAAGACTCCCATAATTGCTTGCCCCTTCGTCGGTCTGGGAGTACTGGATGATATGCACGGTGTGCAATATTGGGGAGGAGGGGAGGGAGAGGCAAGGGGAATGGGGAGGAGATAGGAGAAGAGTGGAAAAAAGAATAGTATATATATATACATATAGTGAGGTCATCGGGATGGTGAGTTCCATGACTTAACTTGTATGTATATATGAGTCACTCGCAACCCCCCATGACCTCACTATATGTGTGTGTATATATATAAATATATATACATATATGTTGAATTTTGTCTCATTTCTAACCTGATGATATTGTAGTAACATTGATCCAGGGTAGTAAAAAAAAATGTTTTGGGAAAATTGCACTTCTTTTTTACTCATAAATCACATTTTAACATCGCCGGTAATTCACCTACCGACAAATTTCCTAAGCCAGTTTTAACAGCATTATAGATTCCAAATACGCTTACAGTAAGGGACTAATTAATTTTATATTTACGAGAGGAAGGTTACTAACATTTCAATATCATGTATACCCGCCCATCCTGTAAAATATCCCATATTTTTTGTCTTGATTGGTTAAATGAATTCAACTCGCTCATTTGAAAACAACCTCAAGTTCCATACAGCGAGACGCTAGTATATAAGACGGGGGGGAACCTCTTCCCAATACAGTGCTATTTGAACGTGGCCAGTCCACCCAGATTCCAACTGACCCTCTTGACTTATCTGAGGGGTGGGTGATGTCGTCTTCCCCATGAGGACAGGGGGGATACTGGGGTCTCGGATATATATCGTATATATGAATTCCTCTTCCAACATCCGGAAGGGGAGACGTTATTAGCTCAAATTCTGGCAGTATTATTTGTTATATCATTGAATTCTGCACTCATATGCAGTTGCAGCACCGTACCTAGAAAACAAATAGACATTTAGAACATGAATAATTTCATGTTATGTCTGAAGAAATGTTACCTTATTTATATGCATCAATGAAATTTATGTCCGAGGTATTTCCCTTAGAAATCTAGTAAAATCGTACTCAATTTTTGGTTAGAAGATTACGTCATCCATTTATTATTATTATTTTTTTTCAAATGCCAACACCCAGCACTAGACCAATTACGGGGGGCTGTGTAACAACTTTTTTGTAACAAGGACGAAACACACATACATCCCCGGTGTAGGATGAAAAATTCACCCAGGCGGGATTAGAACCCGCGACCTCTTTATTGGCAGACGACGACGATAGCCAGCCACCACTGAGGCCGGAATTAGTTTATTTAAACAAAATAAGAGTACAAGTCAACGGTCAGCCCATCGTTGAATAGGTTTCAACTATAGCGGTTCAATTTTGACAGAATGAGTACCTACACTTAAAGATATTCAAAATGTAACTACCGTCGCCCCAATGTAATATAACGTTTATGCCTTTCTACATATATTCTTTGACAATTACAATTTTACTGCAAATTAATCTTAAGGAAAGTATACACTAGGTGCAGCATGGGATTTATTTTTAGCAGCACTTTTAAATGCCATATTGTACCCCATAACGATAGATTGTTATATGAAAAATTTAGATAATTCGGGATTTCCAATACTTGTCAGAGGGAGTATATTGAGATTACATCCATCAGTTGGTGAACGCAATTACATATGAAACGATTCCAGCCAAATAAATCGAGTTGACACCATGGTCGGTTGGGAAATCAAAGCGCAGCATAAAATGACAATCGCAGTTTGGACAATTAAAGTGGTGAAAATTAACTACGGTGTATGTCCGTAGATTAAATGAGGCAAATTTCCACATTTATTGTTTTTCGTATTAGAACTAAAGTAAAATTTATCATATTTTCTATAAGACGGTAGATAGGACCATCATTAAAAATATTAACTTTTTCTATGATTAAAATAATAGGCATTGTATGGCACTGACACAAACTACATAAGAAGATTATTAGGGATTGCGACATGATATGCCAGCAGTGGATTAGTATTGTAGAAAATGCACCGTTATAAAGGCCACCTTTCACGGTGCATGACACCACGCATATCTGGACATTATATATGCATACCTGGGCATTATCTCGTCGGAAACGATATTTGCATGCATGACGGAATCAGGCGAAGACAATCGGCCTTACACGGTGCATGACGTCCGTGCATGCTAAAGTGGAAGAGTCTGCGCACAAATGATGCGCAGAGGCATCGTTTTCGAGTGACCCCAAACGCGTGATCACCGTTGTCGCAATGCAATACAACTGCGTCGATGTCGCACGCGACACTTAAGACCAACACTTGAATAACTTACTTTCCACTTCCAGATTTTCGGTCAATTGTCACTCACGGCTTGATTAAATAATTGCACACGCCAACATTTCTATAATTTGGCTACCTTTATAAGTTTCTCAACTGCCTGTTTGTCATAGTAATAAGCTCTAAGTAACGGCAATAAGATTTTTTTATTTTCGAAGCGACATCTTCCTATTTCACATGGAATACGAGCCTGATGATGCACTGCAAATCATGCTAAGAAAAAAATTAGAATGTTCTAATTTTTCCGTGCGTAATCCCGCCATTTTGGGAGATACCGTTTCCGACGAGGTCACGCATGATACCATCCAACTTGTAAGGTACCATCCTTAAGACAGTAGTGTCAGTTGGTGAACGTAACGACGGACTTTCTTAAAATGGGAATCTAGTGATTCCACGATATTACATTAAGGTTTCAACATAAATTAGAAGCTATTTCACAAGGAAACGGTGACAAAAAAGTGTCTCTCTCTCCATAATGCGCTTCGTTCATTCGCTACAATCATTATCCCAAACTCTGGATCGCAGAGAACTCACCCTTTGTTCATGTTGTAAAAGTCGATCTCGGACGCAGTATCCATTACTATCGGAGCGGGGAGGAAATGTTTAAGTCGTAGTCGCATTTTAAATGAAACTGCATTCATCGGTTCCCCCACGAACCGTGAGAGGACGACAGAAAGCCCAATGTTCCTGCGTGAGGAAGGAATGGAGCTGGCCCGTGAAAGAGGGAGGGGTAATATGGAGAAAGATGCAGAGATATGGGGGGGAGGGAAGAGGGTTTAGGGAGGAATGGGCCGTGTGGGAGGGAACCCATGGCATGTTTTAAGAGAGGGCTGGAGAAGGGCGAGGGGTCAAAGGGAGTCGCGCCGCGAGAGGGCACCACGGGGAAGGAGAGCGAAGGGGAAAGCCCAAGGGCCTGGTCTCACGAGGAGAGAGGGTGGGGAGGGTAATGCGCCCAACACATGTGTGAAGGCACTGAAACTCTCAATTAACTTTCGGGAATCAAGAGAGTCCAAGCTGTGACCCTTGTCGCGCGGTGATGGATAGCCGCGTATTATTCCGCCCGTCGTTTTAAGAAGCTGCCTTTCGTCGGACGGAATCGCTTTGAAAAATGCTCCGGAACACGTGAGGAGGGAAGTGGGAAGGGGGGTGGAAGAAAGGGAGGGAAACGCATATGTTTCCAGGGATGACACGCGAAATGAAAAACACAGTCTTTATAAGAGGGCGATACGAAAGTCCCTTCTGATATATCTTACACCAAGTAAAAACAGACTTTAATATGAACGATGTCGCACACGGAACACGGGTGATGCAATTTAAAAAGCTAGAGCAACTTTGTAAAAATGTCCTACTTGTTCCTATTAACACACATAAGAAGAATAGAAATTAAAAAATAATAATAAAATGTCTTTATTGAGGCGAGATTGAGACTAGATAGTCCCTTCCTCCACCCCTAACCCCTTGTCACAAATATAATGTTGCATGAAAGTAAAATATTTTACAACAAAAAATTTAAAGGAATATTTTACAAAATAAAATAAAAAACAGGATATAAACTATGCTATCTCCAGGCTCTGGAGGTCCTGGAGATGTGGGTATGGAGAAGGATGGAAAGTGTGAGCTGTAAAGACAAAGTAAGGAACGGGGAAGTGTCGAGGAGAACAGGGGAAGAAAGGGTCTTGATGGAAAAGATAGGAAGAAAGAACTGGATTGGACATTTGGTAACTGTGTTAGAAGGAAGGGTGGGAGGAAAGCGGGGAAAGGAGAAGGCGAAAAGGAAGCAGATGCTTAATAAAATAAAAGCAGGAGAAAGATATGAGTATACAAAGAGGCTGTCTGAGAGAAGGACAGAGTGGAGAAGGAGCCCATGAGTAAACCTGCCGACGGGGCAGAAAAACTGAACTTATTTTTATTGCTTTTTTAAGGGCCTATGATGCAATAAAAAAGGAATTTCCTTTTATCCAGAGATGTTCAAATTCCCAATATCAGTCAATAACAACTCTTAATTATTCAAGCGAGTCAAAACGACTAATAACTGAGTAACAACTCCCATTTCATCAATCTAGCGCAGGCACGGAATTACCGAATTAAAATTAACTGTGGCGGTTATTAAATTTCAGTGGTTTTCAATAATTCTCAAAGTTATGAGTTGCGAGATTCTGCGCAGAAGTGAGTAGGTTGGGCTTAATACTCGTATAAAGGCTTTCAAGTTATCCACGAAATCAATAAATAACATTCTAGTTAATGGATGTGCATAGGAAAAGTTAAACATTTAACCCTTTACACATAGACAAGACATATATCAGTCTTACCTCAGGACGTGAGGCTTGTATTTTGTAGCATACAATTTTTCAATATGATGTTGCTCGTAGATTCTATGTTGCCGCCAATAAATGCTTCAGCAAGAATAAATTATGTCCACTATTTATCGCTGGTCTGTCAGATGATAAAAATTGTTGCTGTAAATAAAAACACTCTCGTTTCAGGACTAGGACCTAGTAGTGCTCACCAGGTCAGTCCGATACTGGATGCTGTACGGCGCGAGGGAGGGTAGAGCACTACTGAGAAATAACTGGATGGGGTATGTGAAGAAAGGGGAAGGAATGTTTACTACAGCCAGTGAGGAGGGGAAGAAAGAGGCCGAGAAGGATGTGTAGGTGATGTAAAAAGAGAAGAATACAAGGAGATGAAAGTACAGACGCACCAATAGGCAGAATACACCACTTAATCCCCACCACCTAACTACCCAAACTACCCGCCCGCGAGAGAGATCCCTTCCCCCGTACCTCCCCGCAGCCCCCATTAGGGTCTATAATTGTCCCCACAGGTAAAGGAGTTAGTCATGCGTGAAAGTACGTTGAAAATTTAGAAGGAAAAGAGCTCCCGTTTGGACCTTGCATATTGGGACAGCATTTGTAGTTGTTTTCATGCATGTTTGTAGTGAGAAGTCTGACATTGTCCCGCATGTTGTGGATGATGTTCTACCATTTTATTTTGCATGCGGGTTGCTTCATTCTGAGTGCAATGTGTCTCTTAACATTTACATTTGGAAGTGAATGTGAATGGATGGTGGTGGCTCAACCCCTGCCACACGCCCTTCCGGCGGTTTGCAGGGTAATGCTTAGAAGTAGAAGTAGAGTACTAGATGACGTAACCATTTGCAAAACAAAACGCATCTTAAGTGATACTGTTTGCACGTCAGATTTTTATAAGATGTAACAATACTCAATTTAATTTTACTAATATTGATGTTCCCATTCACAATATCCATATAAGTAATCGTCTGATATTGGAAGTATATTTTCATTCAGATGTTTATTTCATGATTCTTAGTGTGTTAACTTCTTAATGAAAACGCTGTCCATATGATAAAAAGTACAAAGATTGCAGCACTTGGACCATTCCTTCTATTTTAAATACTTAAATTAAGAAATGTCTACATATGTATACAACTCGCTGATCTGACTTCGGGAGGAAAACTTTTTTTCGAGTAATTTAACAAAGCGACAAAGGTTCAAAAAGTCAATTCTCTTACAAGGTAGACACGCACTTAATCATAAGAACGGAACTAAGTCGTTTTAAACGTTAACCTTTAGTATTTACCCTTTTACATTACATTACACCTTTAGTACCCCATGGTTAACCTTTAAACGTTAACCATGGGGATATCTTTAGTAAATTGTTTACTTAAACAAGCATTAGGAATGAAGCCCATCAAATGATTCCGATTTCCAGGAAGGAGGGAACAACCCCTTTCGGCGTCCTGTGACGAGGGATTTCGAGGAAAAATGACTTGGCGAGCTATCGCTGAAAAAAATTAACGAACCCCAAAAAGAAAACAAAACGAGAGGAAGAAGGTCGGAGGTGAGTATAGTTTTACAAGGATGCCGCGAGTCAAGGGAGACGACAGACGCTCGCTAAAAAAACGGACGGCGTAGAAGAACAGACTCATCCGCTCGGAAGGCTTCTTCTTGAGAAAAATAAAAAGTGACGCATGCTGCTCAAAAAGTCTCACATGCAATGAAATCCCGTTTACGACAAGAGTCATTAGTACCTAATGGAATCCTTTCAAAAAATAGTAAACCCTTCGTTGTCGCTATGGAAGAAAAAATAGTGGACTAGATTTGATGTTTTGGTTCTGAAAATCCTTTCCTCCCGCCACAACTGAAAAGACGAAGCTTAAAATAAGGAGCACTATCAGCATATAACTAAAACAAATTCTGTAAAAATGAAACAAAAAACTTAAAGCCCCATCCCATAGCTTAACATCCCACGGTAATTCAGATACTGATAAGAGAGAATTTCAATTACCTAATCAAAGGTATACTCTCTAGCGGAGAAATATCACCTATTTAAAATTTTTAGATTCTGATGTAATGAACGGTCGTTATTTTATATTCTAGGTTTGTTAACGATATACCAGTGAAGAAAACAGCCTTTCTGCCGCAGAAAAAAATCGTGACTGAGCCGTGCAACTGAATCTGATCTGTGAAACTTGGTTTAAATAATATTTAATCTTTTATTTCGCAGTGGAAGTAAAAACGGAGTGAAGAATGTATGGATAGGTTCTAGCCGGCTGTAGGTTCTATATGGACGAATAAAGGAAAGATATCCCATGAAAGAAAGATATCTGGAATGTGATTTTAAGTTGGAGAGTTCAGAGGAATTATTTGGAATAGGAACGAAACATTCATTAAAGTTGCAGGATGGCCATATGTTTCAAAGATATAGTTTAGTATTCTGTGTTTTTGCTCATTTTATTAGACAGAATAAATGATAAAAAAATCAGTTTTCAAATTTAAAGTCTTTTCCGTATATTTTCATTAGAAAACATATGTTCCTTCGTGGGAGTCATTTCATATGGTAACAATATCTATTACAGAGAATAAATATCACGTTTTCTCTTAAAGAAGTGGAACAAATGTTTCTATTCTTAGAGCACGGAACCACTCTGGTAACATGTTTGAATAATAGACGCATATTATAAGCATTAAATTTATTCTGGCCTAATCCCAAGACGTTTCTATTGAGAATGTCGAGGTCTCATACAGCATTGAGGGGCCAAATTGATAATCCTCTGAATTAAAAAAATTCCTCTAAAATTTACAATTCATCCTAATTTCCACGAAATATTACAAGGGAAGGGAAGTGCAGCAACCGAATACTAGAATTAGAGCACGGCCATGATTCAAATAGCGGAGTGGAAATTCTCCAGGAAAAGTATCATTTGAAGTTACACACTCAAGAATTAATTTGTGGAAATTCATGAAATCGAAGGAAATAGTGACACTTGGAATAGTAACTGATTAAAATGACATTCGAAACCCGGACAAATATTTGGTCATTGGCGTTGACTGTCCCAAGTACCTATCTCTCTTTACTTTGATTTTACTTGAACCAAATTCGAACTAACAATGTTTCATCATAAAATTTTCAACTAAATAAGGATTATCATAGTCGAAGAAGGGAAGCGGATGTTTTCTCGGCGTTTGGTGTCGGTGAAGGTCATTCGGATGACCCAGTGGAGCACCCTAATAACCTTCACCATAGTCGGTTCTTCGGATCGACTAAAAATTTTTCTTCCGCGGCGAATTAGCACCACTTGCTTATTTGGATCTGTTTCGTCTCCCTATAGCACCGCGTACGCGTTTGAAACGATCTTCCTGAAACGTTGCCATCAAAAGCCATAAGGGAGCAAGATGAATTGAAGAAAAAATACTTAAAATTTGACGAAGAGGTGCAACGCTCCGTTCCGTCCTCTGAGATGAAATGCCCTACGCCCGGCACACGGACACAGCCTCCTCCCGGCAGTAAAATTTGAACGGGGGTGACTTGCCGGGATATAAAATCTCGCTCGCCTTGCAAGGGTCACCGCAGTACCGGACCCGAAAAGAATTGCTCGATGATAAACATCCGGAGCTGCTTTCCCGAATCCCTCTCTCTCTCCCTCCCCAGCACCCTCCCTTCTTCTTTCCCGTCACCCCCCCGCTCTCGTGTCGTAACTCGAGACTTCTTCGATGGATCCCTCCCCTTACGCCGTCGACCCCCGGAGGACGAGGAGGAGGACAAGAATGAGGAATGAGAAATGTTAAAAAAAAAGGCCCACCCAGAATCATAAAGACATCACTTATTCCGTCGTTAAAGTCTCCGGCGGAAGAGATAATAACTAGGCGCCATAGTGAAAACGTTTACGCCTTCCATGCCTCTCTTTGTGAGCGTGAGCGGAGCCCGAAACCGAGACACTGAACCCAAAGGATTGACGATTCCTCCACGCGTTGAAAGAAACGCTTTCGGATATCCGAAAGAGTTACAGGGTTTTTTTTCCTCAGCGGAACATGCAAGTGAAATGCAGCAGGTTTTTTTTTCAAAACGTCAGTTCCTCTAATTTAACACGGGGCTACAGCTGTGAAGAAAAGATCGCCCCAAACCCTGGGCGATCCGAGACCATATGCTATCTCGCCATATAGTATGCTTTGGGCTGAGCATTGAACACACGCTTTGAGGAACACATAGAAACGGTGAAATAAATAAGGTGCGGTGAGACAAATTTTGAACGAAATGTATCTTTCACGACATTCGGAACTAAATAAAACTTTCGAGTAGACAGGAAGAGTAACCAGGAAAGTCTGGTATACCTATATAAGTGACAAAAATATGAATAAAATGGAATATTTTGGAATTTACTTAGGGTATCGACCATTGGGGTTTTCACCACGGAGAAAAAGTGATTCCTTGTCACGAACGAATCACTATGTAGGGCGTAATAAGAAACTTAAACCAAAATATTTCATGAAAATAAAGTATCGAAACATTTTTTTTTTTTGCTAAGAATCCATTTCACACCGTACTCCTTAACGTGTATCTAAACCAAATTCCAATAAATCTATCGTTATGAAATTTTCAATCTTGCTCTTTCTCCTGAGCTCAACTCTTTTCAAAATAATCACACGAAGAAACTAAGTAGAATTTTACCCGCAACATCTGAAAACTGACACAAGAGAGAAAATTTTATATGAAAAATACCAACTGACCAATATGTACGGTCCGTTTAAATGAAACAATTGTCCTACAGGTAATTGTACACCCAAATTCAAGTCAATATATATATACACATTGCAGAACCTTCATGCTAATATATCAGGGATACCACGGGCTACCCAACTAAATAAGTAGTAATTTTGAAATTCGATTGATATTATTCGATACCTATGATAAATTCGATAACTTCTTTCGACATTTCATTGTAAAAAGGGCTATTAAAAACCTTCGGTTATCCCTAACTTATAAAACCTGTGGTACCCAAGATAATGTTCTTAATGAAATATCTCCATACATTGCAGCATATTAAAAGAGATGCTCTCATACGTGGAGAGGGGTGGCATTAGGAGATAGAAAAATTAAAGGAAGTATGAGGGATAAAAATTTCCGAACATGCCAACCACCAATAAAGTACTGTATTACACCAACTTGTAACCATACGGACTGTTAACAATATAATTATAATTAAACGTGACAATTAAAATTTGAAAAAATTAAATTAGGAAAATTAATGAACGTGCGGTGATAATACGTTTTGATGAAAAACTTTGGCACAAGTACATCAGGAGGTCGCTGTCACATATGCTATATAAAGGAGGATATAACAAGAAATATTTATGCCAGATCTAAAACTCATACGAATATAAATTCATACTACGTTTAAGTAAACTGTTCTACGTTATTGATAGCACAAATTACTCACCGGAATTTTTAGAATTAGCATATCATCTTATCGACGAGAAATGATTTATGAAACTGAAATATATGAAACACATGCCCGCGTTACTTGGTGGCAGTTTTTACTGCCACCAAGTTTTTACTGTGGTGTAGGGTAAGTTGGTTAAATAAATATTGAATTTGAAATTCTAAAAGAAATAAATGTAGAAAAATAGTTGCAAATAGTCAAATTAGTCCCGATAAATTGAAATTCCTCGATAAAGCTTCATTGCTGTTCCAAAATGTGAGTCAAAAACGTTAAATCGAATTAACACATTTGGACGACTACAAATTCTGTGCCAGCTGACCGAATGAACATTCGTAAAGCGAAATGACCTTACCTTAGGTACCTTAAAGCTTGAGTTAAGAATGTTGGATGTGGATCTGCTCCGTTAATTCCTGCCAATAATTATCGTAACTGGTCGCCTATCCACTCGCGTATGGCAATCCTTTTTATCTTCTCTGAATGACTTCAGCACATTTTCAAAGATTTTCCTCTGTAGCCTTCTGAAACACAAAGCGTAAGATTATATGATGCGAATTGGTCAACAGGTAACCTGATTCCACATACTAAATTATGGAAATTTTAATGACTAAATAACAGTTGAGCGCTTTACAGGACCAGTATGAGAGCTTTGGCATGAAAATTAATAGCAAAAAAACGAAAGTAATGAGATTATCGAGAAAAGAAGGCTAGGGTAATTATCATGCTAGAAGGGCTTAAACTGGAGCAATTAGAAAATTATACTTATTTGGGAAGAATTATAGGAAAAAATGGAAGTAGTGGCCGGGATATTAGAAGAAGAATTGCATTAGTAAAAGAGAGACCTTTGCGAAAAGGAAGGAGCTAATGAGAGGGATTTTAAGCAAAGACTTGAAGAAAAGATCATTGAAAAGCCTCATATGGAGTGTAGCATTCTATGGATTAGAAAACGGGTCCATGAGAAAGGACGATGAGCCTAGATTGGGGGTTTTTGAGATGTGGGTTTGGCGAAGGATATGTGGACCGAGAGAAGACTAATGAAGTGTTGAGAATGGTAGGGGAGTAGAGGCAATTGCTGCGTGAAATTCAAAGAATGCAGGAAAGTTGGATGGGAGAGGTACCAAGAGTAAACGGGCTGTTGAAGGTTGTATTGGAGGGTAGAATGTTGGGTAAGCGAGGTAATGATACGAGTAGGAATATAATAGGGATTCTGGATAGAATGATGGCTACTGGGAAGTACGCAGATATGAAAAGGCTTTAAGTTAAGATGCTGTGGGACAAATGTAAGCTGATGCTCATCAAAAACCTATCTTAACCGATATAATACCTTCAATTAAAAAAATAGTCAATGGGTTTTAAACATGTTCAAATTAAAGGAAACACCTCGATAACAATACTAACTCCAAGTGAACAACGGTCCAGTAGATCTAATGTTATCATACGATTTTGGGATTAAGAATTGTTGAATAAATTGCCAAGGTTGAGAAAGATCATGCTTTAGGAAGAAAGTTTGCCCTTGCACGGTTTTATCACTTCGGCCCATGCCTAAGAGCCAAGGCCGGTGAGTCGAAGTTGAGATTCAAATGCCCAAGGTGAAACTCAGGAACCGTGTATTTTTCACGTACTGGTCACATAAATGAATGAGGCAAGTGCACGAAAGGCAATCCCTCATCCTTCGAATTATTTTAATATCCTTTCACTCTCTACCGCATTTTGTACAAGACGCTGGATTATCTTTCAGACGTTACCCAAACCGATTGTACTCGTTTAGTACTGTAAAAAAAATGTTCACTCTATGACACACCACATACAAGTCTTTAGTCTTACAGCAACGTTCTCAGATCGCCTGATAATTTAATCGCATCACTATAGACATACTGTATACCATTCACTCCTAGTTGAGAATTCCAAAGAAAGTCGTCGATAAAATAATGTGCCGGGAATGTGGCAGACTCTGTAACGCCTAAAATTTACTGTAATCAAGTCAAATCAATGATACAAGATAGGAAAATCAAGTTCATAAATAAAACTGCACGTTCATTTGGACGTTTAAATGGATTATCGTAGTTTATCGTTACGTACCAGGAATCTTCAAGTGGGAGTCACTGGTGTTTCTGCGTGTCCTTTGTGCGGCAGAGACCCCCTAATC
>WURS02441819.1:0-14873 GCA_011762765.2 Rhinocypha anisoptera
TCATCACCGATTCGAATCCAACTTTCACTGTTGTGATTCGAATTCATCACCGATTCGAATCCAACTTTCACTGTTGTAATTCA
Source organism: Rhinocypha anisoptera (assembly GCA_011762765.2). Classification (NCBI taxonomy): domain Eukaryota; kingdom Metazoa; phylum Arthropoda; class Insecta; order Odonata; family Chlorocyphidae; genus Rhinocypha; species Rhinocypha anisoptera. Next base: position 84 of record WURS02441819.1, read on the forward strand.
AATTCAGTTTCAAAATACCTACCTTGAAGATGGAAGCTCGTCCCTTGATGTCGGGTGGTGGCACAAAGATCTGCCGGTCAAATCGACCCGGTCTAAGAAGTGCCTTGTCGAGAATATCGATTCGATTGGTAGCAGCCAACACAACAACATTGGAGCTCGTGTTGAAACCATCCATCTCGACCAACAACTGGTTCAACGTGTTCTCCTGTTCCGAGTGGCCACCAAAGCTCCGCCCACCACGTTTCCGTCCCACGGCATCGATCTCGTCGATAAAGAGAATACACGGGGCATTCTTGCGAGCCATGGCAAACATATCTCGCACCCGCGATGGGCCAACACCGACAAACATCTCGAGAAACTCAGAACCGGAAACGGAAATGAAAGGCACTTTCGCCTCGCCGGCAGTCGCCTTTGCCAGCAGTGTCTTGCCGGTACCAGGTGGACCCGTCAAAAGAGCACCCTTGGGAATCTTGGCTCCCAACTCGGTGTACCGATTTGGATTCTTGAGAAAGTTGACAAACTCCATAATCTCGAGCTTGGCCTCCTCACAGCCGGCAACATCCCTATTAGTGTTAATGGAACAAAATTTTCGTAAATAACCAAAAAGTTAATTAATTATCCTTAATAATCATACTTAAATTTAACCGGAATATCTTTCGGATTGATGAGTTTGGCAGTGGACTCGCCCATGCCAAAGATGCCGCCGCCTTTTCGACTTCCGCCCATCACATTCGAGGCACGACGCATCGACCATAGTATCAAACCGATGATCAGCAGTGTTGGTAAAAACGAGATTACGTTTGCACTAAGAGAGAGAGAGAAAAAAAAACATTTTAAATATTACATTTGCAATAAAATTTTATAACTTTTTATATACTTGCTACAACTTTGCATTAAACAAATCATAATTGCATAAACATTTTACCTAGACTTTAGCTCAAAAATATGTATTTTTTGAACATAAAATTATGAACATTATTAACAAGTGAACTCGCTACACTCGCTAAGTAATTTTAAACAAATCATAATTAATCAGCAAATCCTTTTAGTTCAAGTCAGTTTAAAACTAGTTTATTTTAAATATATTAATTCAGATAATCTGAATGTGAAAACCTTTTGAATAGAGTTGAATTATTTTATTTTTATTTTATAAAAAATATAATATAATAATTTGTGTCCCTAAAGTTTTGACAGATCAAATATAATTTCTACCAGACAACTTGGCAAACAAGACAGTGACATGCAAATAAGGTAAATCAGATTATACATGTCAAAAGTAAATTGTGATAAGTAAAACTAGCTTAAAACACACACACACACACACACAAATAAAATAAAACTTACAACATCAAAAACCAAACAAAATAACGAAAATAGTTAGCATCAAAAATACTATCCGTAGTTTCTACGACTGGCGAGGGCATTGAAAAAGAGTCGGGAAACTGAATCACTCGATCTTGGTCCATATTTGCCAACACGAATGGGTCCATATTTGGACAAAAAGAATGGTACCGAGAAAAAGCGAGAGAGCGAGCCGACCCAAACAAAATACAAAATTAAAAGACACAACACGTGCTAATGGCTATCAGTGATTGACGCTCTCTGATTGGTCAGTTTCTCTCTCTCTCTCTCTCACTGCGCAAGTTCTAATGCGCAAGCTCTAATGCGCATGCTACGACTCACAAAACCTCACACTTTCTCTTCAAAAGAATTTTTTCTACACACAATCCCAGTTACAGCAAAACAATAAACAGTAATAATAATAATAAAATAAAATTAATAACAGTAGTAATAAAAACAACTGCTAGAATTTGAATTCTTAATCGATTTGATTTCAACTATTTTTTGAGTTATAATTCAAATTCGTATCCCGATCGATTTTAGCTTTTGATGTTAAAATTCGAATTCTTATCCAATTCGATTAAAACTTTTTTGAGTTATAATTCGAATTCGTATCCCGATAGATTCTAACTTTTTCAAGTTATAATTCGAATTCTTATTTTAGTCGATTCAAACTTTTTTTACTGTTCTAATTCGAATTATATAATGATTATATAATTTGATTAGAACAGTAAAATTTGATCTGATACGATTGAATGATTGATGACCATCTCCAAACGCCATACCTATCAATCTCACTCTTGTAGACCACGGGAATAAAGTTGGCCGGTTCGATGTTCATCTCGAGTTGAATGTTCTCGAGATTACGCTCGAAGGTGTCCACCGATCCGATGTTGAACCAAAGGGCTGAGTTGGAGTGTTGAGGCGCGCCGGGCATGAACTTGACTCGAACCCACTTCTTGTTGACTACCTCAAGCTTCTCCACCATTCCACTGCTCAGGTACTGATTGATGAACTCCTTCCACGTAATCTCCTTGTACCTTGAGGGGAGAGAGAGAGAAATAAGGAAATTAAATGAAAACAGTACAGAGTCTTTTCCGTCTTATCCGAACTGACCAATTAAAAAGTTGACTTAACGAATATATTTATTAGCATTTTCAAATTCGAATCAAATTGAATGAAAATCCGAAGAGTTAGGCACAATATTCAAATCGAATCGGAATAAAATTCAAATCATAACACAGAAAGTTAGATTCGAATCCTTAACCGATTCGAATCACAACAACGAAAGTTGGATAGCAAGCACAGTGGAAGTGGATCTCCTGTTTTATTAATGGCAAAAACAAAAATTTGGTGGTTTTCTGTTCCCTATTCTATACTTAGACAATTTCATGTTCTGCCACTCGGCCATTTTGCACTGTAACAGTTAAGGTACTTTCACTGTGCTTAACCGATTCGAATCCAACTTTCTCTGCTGTGATTCGAATCTAACTTTCTGTGTTATGAATCGAATCTTATTCCGATTCGATTGTTGTGCATAACTCTTCGAATTTTCTGTCAATTTGATTCGAACTTTTTCACTAGATTCAATTCGATTTTTTTGCATATTCCTTCAAATTAACTCGAGTTTGACCTCGGCGGCTTTGCCGCTGTTTATTTACAAGAGAGCCGGCGCTAAAGCGTTCTGCCTCTTGTAAATATTTAGCCTATTGCGTCATTAATTACATCTTCATTATCATAATAAAATAAAACACAAACCTTGTCTTGACAAAGGAGTATCCCATGAGAAAGGCTACCGTAGAGACAAAGCCCACCACGGACCAGAAGCTCGGATCGGGACCCTTGGGAGGTCCACCGGGACCACCGGTTCCTGCTCTGGAACCAAAGCTAAACTTGAACTCGATCTCCTTCGGTTTCTCCACCGGCGGTTGTTGTTGCGGTGGTTGGGTGGTTTTCGGTGTTTCCGGTTTCGCTCCGGAAGATCCACTTTTACTGCCACCCTTGGGAAAGAACTTGCCAAAACCCTCGGGAACCTTCTCCTAGGGGACAAAAATGGGTAAGATTTTTTAAAAACTCATAGCGAGTAAACCCATTGGGTTCGAGTTTTGAAAAAACAAAAATTTACCTTAAAACCTACCCCGTTAACTCAAAACTATTTTTACTTTACCTCACCTTAACCTAACTTCACCCTTCTCTCTCTTTATATCCCCCAATAACAAACCTAACCTCTCTCTTTTTTGTCCCTCAATAACCTAAAACTTACCTTTCTCTCCTTTTGTTTTCCAATAACCTCTCTGGAATCACAACAGATTCAAATCGGTAAGACTTAAATCATCAACTTTTCATTAAAATAACTTAATTTTTCGAAAGAAACACAAATTTTTGTGTTTGGGTTTTTGGGTAATTTGGGAGTTTTTTATGGGTTTAATTTTTGTTTCACCAAATCTCAAAATGGGTTTGGGTTTGAAATTTTGGCAATTTTTGTCCTTACCTTCCCCTGGGGTTGTTCAGCATTCTTCAGCAACACCCGTAGGTCTTGCGCAACTTGACGGTAGAGTGCTTTGAATTGGCGAAGTTTTTGCCCACGTAACCGAGATAGTGTGGCGAGGACATCTTGAACCAAAAGACGACCTGAGGAGGTGGAGGTGACCAGAAATCGTTGATGAGAGTGGTGAAATTGATGATGATGACTTTGAAGAAACAGACGAGTCAGACTGGAAGACTGAGTTGACGATACTGCACGTGACCTTGCGGCCCTGATTAACCCTCGCCCACTTATGTAGAGCAGAGACATTGCGATTCGTGAGGGTGAGAAGGGTCAAGAAAGGTTACTGGATATAAATATAAAATAGAAAAACAATAATAATAATTAATCAACTAGAAACACAAAATAATAAGAGAAATCAGAAAACCAAACAAAACAATATTTTATAAAATAAAAGTAATTGTAAATAAAGAATAAAATTCACACCAACCTCATGTGAAGAACTGTGAATCAATTCATCAACATTCAAAACACGGGATTTATTGAAGTTCTTCAAATTATTATAATATTACTACTATATGTTTTCGTCGTTATTATTTTATTTATCACATAAATCACAAAATTAAATTAAATGACTATAATCAATTTTATTATTATTAAATAAAACAGAATGATCAAAATATGAAACAAAAAACAAATGAGGCACCTTGATTAACTTTAATTTTAATAATCAAAGAGTAAAAGAGACAAAATTTGTAGCCGCAATCATCTGGCCAACTGATGCAAGCGTCGGCTTCGGTGCATGCAAACATGCCAGATGGGTCATGCCGCTATTTCTACCTCAATGGGGAAATTTGTTGTTGTTTGGGTAGCAATAGTCGACAAGTTTATTATTGTAAACAAAAAAATCAAAACTTTCAATTGATTTTGGATGTGTCCTTGATTCTCTTTTTAAAAATTATCTTTTTTTCTCTTTAACCCTTCTTGGTCATTCTCTGTGGTGTTCTGGTTTTATTTATTTTTTACATTCTCATACTTTGATATCTTTTATCTCTTTACTTAATTTTGTTATTCACTATGACTTTGGAATAGAGATTTCTATTATTATTTCTTACACTCATTCTCTCTCTTCTTTTTGGTTGTCCGACAATGTCCGATCAGAATTTGTTTGCCAACCTGCGACAAAGTGCTCGCGAAACGGCATCATCCATCGAACGAAGCACCCAGATGCTTCACGACCTAAACGAAGACTTGAGCAAGATCAAGCTTAATGTTCAACAACAAGCTGCTCGACCCACTGTTCCAAGTACTTGCATTACCACGACTGATGTTGCTGCTACTACTACTACTTCTGGTAGTGAAGCACTGTCAAGGAGCAAGAGTGAGCCCAAAACCCTAGGCGAGCTGCGACGGTTGGCTTTGGGCAAGAATCAACGCATCGAGGAGTTGCGTAGTGAGAATGCCGAGTTGAAGATGGAATTGCTCGAGCATCAGATGGCGATTGAGGCGATGATGGCACAGTACCGCAAACAGGTGGATCTTCTTGGACAGGTAAGAGATATAGTGTAAAAGAGAGGAAATAATGTAACAACTCAAATATAAAACAACAAAACTTTGAGAAAAATTGTGACAAAATGTGTTTATAGACAACTTTTGTACTAAACTGCATTGTTACATAAAAGAGGGGATATTATTGTTGAAGTTTTTGATTCAGACCTGGACTCTTTTCAATCGTAACCAATTTAATTCAAATTTTTATTCAATTTGATTCGAATTTACATCCGATTAGATTCGAATTCACATTCGATTCGATTCGAATTCATATCCGATTCGAATTTATATCTGATTCTAATTGACTCGAATTCATATTCGATTTGATTCGAATTCTTATCCAATTTGATTCAAATTCAGATCCAATTCGAAATCTGGTTAGCTATAGTCATAGGTTAGATTTTGAAGTTTGCGATTTTTCTTAGTTTTATTAAATAATGAAAAACCATGGTAAAATTAGATTTTTGTTTTTTTTGTTAAAAATCAAGTTAAATTATATTCCATCAAAACAAATTAATACAGGTACAACAGTGTCGCCAATCACTGGAAGAGTACGACAGTGGAGCGAGATCAGTGGCGGAAGCGGAAGTGATAGCAGCCACCGATCGGCTCCAGGGCATGGTGAAGACCTCTGAGAAGGTGTCCGAGTACACCGAGGCCAAACTGCTCGAGCTACGCGAAACCCTGGCACAGCTTCGAGCCGAACACCGAGGATTGCTCGAGATGTATCGCATTGCCAAACAGTTTGGTTCGATCGAGAGCCACCAAGAAGATCATCAAGAGACTTCTTCAGCATCTTCTTCTGTTTCTTCACCAACATCATCAGCAACACCACCAACAGTGGAAGAACCGATGGCCAATAATGACAATAGCAATGATCATGATTCGAAGAACGATGAATCTTAAGATATCTTAACCTATATCTTTGATGGTATCATTCATATAATGTAACCACTTTAAAATGGACCGAATCTTGTTATGTTTATTTATTTATTTATTATATATAACTTCTTATATGTGTATTCAGACAACTTCATCATCATCATTATTTTGGTTGTGATAACATATTTTATTTGAACATTTTTGTTTTAATTATTTATTTTATTTTTATTCTAATTTTAAAACTTAATTTATTCTATAATTATTGCTTAATAAAATATGCCCTTAACTAGACCGGAATATTTGTTTCAAAAACCAAAGTCTTTGAAAGTTTTACATAAAATGGCTGCAATGCAAATCTATGTATGAGAATGTTCCCAAACCGAAAATTATTGTTTAGTTTAGAGTTGTAATATAATTATTATATAATATATATTATCGTTGCTATAAAATACATTAATTAAAAATAATTCTAAATAAAAAGATAAAAATTCCAAAAATAAAACTATCTCTTGTTATATTAATGGCAAAAACAAGATTTGGTATGTTTCTATGTCCTATTCTATTAGACAATTTCATGTTCTGCCACTCGGCTATTTTGCACTGTAACAGTTACGCTACTTCTACTGTGCTTAACCGATTCAAATCCAACTTTTGTTTTTGTGATTCGAATTCATAACCGATTCGAATCTAACTTTCTGTGTTATGATTCGAATTTTATTCCAATTCGATTCGAATGCATAACTCTTCGAATTCTCATTCCATTTGATTTGGAATTCGAACTTTTTCAATTCTCACTTCTAATAAATAAGAATAAGAAATTCAAATAAAACTATATTCAAATTAGAATAAACAATATTTCGTTCAATAAACTCTTTTATTATTTAATTAAATATAAGTAATATATAAGTTCAATTTAATAAAAATTCTAAAAAACACAAGTGTATACCACAGGTAGAAAAGAGAGAAGGTAGAAGGTGAGTGTGTGTGTATTGCATTGGTTCAAAGGAAGCAGATCGAGTTGCGAATAAAACATAAATGAGCAATTCACAAATAACGTGACTAATATATTTTACTCATAGACTTGACTGCTGGCTTCAGTTTGCTCTTTGCCTAGCCACGTCTTTTGTACTAGAAATAGTTAAATTGTCACGTAATTTGTGAATTTCTCATTTATGTTTTATTCACAACACTGAAGAGAAGTGTTCAAAGGTGAATCACTCCGTGTCGGTTGGTTTGATCGCTGAAGAGTCCACCGCGAGAGATGATCCACCGAACACCGGGCCGAACTTGAAGTACGTGAGCGGCTAAACCAGCGGGAACCAGAACACAACTCTGGTAGGTTTCCGTGGGATCACCCGTAACCGTGACATCATACACCGCCAACGATTCCGATTGGTGAAGATTGCTCACGGTGATCACCGATTCGACCAGTGGCGCCACCTCGAGACACGGTGTAACTTCAAACACCAACTTCCGGCTCACCGTTCTTGCCTTGCCTTGGTCTTGGTAGACCAACCGGAAGTCAATCGAATACCGATCAGTGCTCGAGGGTATCTGCACGGGAAGGGTTAGGGTTGAGCCAAAGTGTTCCAGGGGGTAGAGACGAGGTTTCGGCTCGACCCGTGGCAGGATTTCGTGCCAACCAAAGTGATCCCGTGCAGTGGTGTGCACGTGAATCGCACCAGGCCTCCACTGGGGATCGCTTTTCGGTGTGAGACCGATTCGAATGGTGAGCATCTCCGATCCAAACACCTGGATCGTTGGATTGGCATGACTTTCGGTCCGGAGGCCCAATTCAAAGATCTCGATGCCAAACGACACGAGTGGTAGACCCACTACGGAACGAAAGACCAGATTGTGAGCAATCTTCGGGGTGAAGTAGTTTCGAAAGACAACACCGTCAATCTCGTACTGAAACCCGACCAAGGAGAAATCCACCTCGGCCTGTGCGGTGAACCTCAAGAGAATCTCCTTGGGTTCATTTGCAACAAACGCAACCGACATTGCCTCAGGGATGACATTCACTTCCGGCCTATCGCACAACAAGATACAATTCGAAATGGTCAACTCAAAGGGACACTGCACCACGAAGCGAAGGCAAATTTGCTCGCCAACGTAGCACGTATGTTGAACGTTTTTCCTCGATTCACTCAACACAATCGAATCAAATGATTCAAAGTGACACTCGAAGACAAATGGCACCTCGAGTTCGTAAAGTCTCGTTTCCGTGGAAAGATCCACCATTGGATCGGTCTTTTTGAGCTCACGAAACAGTTCCGCAAAGAAGACTTGTTTGTGGGAAAAGTTTCGATAGATATGAAGGCCTTTGCGGTAGTAATCCGAGTACTTTCGGTTCGAGGCGGCGATCGAGAGAAATAGCTTCGCCACGGTTAGATTCACGTGATCCGAGGCCGAGTCCCAGTTCGGGTAATTGAAGCGTCGGTAGCAGGAGAGTGCAAAGTGTCGCAAGCCACACCGATTATACCGGTAGCCCGCGAGAATGTAGTAGAAGGCAGCCTTGCGTAGCCGAGATCGAAACGTGCCAAGTTGCTCGTTGGGCTCGACCAGTGACAACGAGAGTGAGCGAGGAATTCGTGGCGAAACCGAGAGGTAACACCGTGAGGCTTGTTCGAGGAACATCGCGGAACGTAGGTCAGAGTCGTCGCCAGTCATGCGAATGAAGAGTGACGCAGCCTCTTGGTATCGACTTAGCTGACATAGAAGCTCGGTGGCTAGAATCGTTGCTCGCGTGGCCAACGTGATCGAACGGCATTGTTCCTGGTGGGGGTTAACATTTTTATAAACTCCTTCATTGAACAGTGTTTTTTAGTAAGCAAAAGTGCTCACCATACGGGGGAGAGGGTTAAAAATCACAATATTTTGCAAGAAACCAGGAAATAATATCATAATATCCCAAATCTTATCAGAAGACTATTCCAACTATTCTAGCATAAAACCGGTTTAATTTTAGAGAACTTTTGATACAGTTTTTTTAATTATGGGATAGTCGGAGCGTTTTTCATTGAGAATCGTCTAAAAATAGTCAGTTTGTTAAACACCAAACAAAATACCATTCCTAGTCGACAAATTCTCAAACTTTTCTAAAAGCTTTCCAAAATTGTTTAATTTTCTACACTGTTAAAAATACTGTCTAGTTATAAACTGACATTGAGCACGTTTCTGGTTGTAACCTTACAATTTTAACAAATTCAGCTTATAAGCGTTGATTTTCCAAAATGTCTGCTTATAAACTTACATTGTTTAAATTGAAAGTCTATGACAAAGACTTATCGAGTTATGACCAGAAACGTACTTAATGTTGAGTTATAAGCGGACATTATTTTTAACAGTGTAGTTTATAACAACCCCCAAAGAAAGAACTGTTCTTACCTGATACTTGACGATGGCTTGTTCAAAGTGTTTATGCTGATACTGTCTGCCTGGTGAAAGGTAAGCAGAGATGGCACTCATCTCACTGGTGCCCGCATAGTACAACCACGCCGATTCGGATTCAAAATCCTTGCGTGCCTCATAGTACAACTGGTGAGCCATCTCATGCAAGCCGAACACCATGCAAATATCGGCCAACTTCCGTTGTTGCATCTCCTGAGCATCGGGAATGTAGATCACACCGGAAGGCGTGGGACCACTTCCGGTTAAACTTTTGGTCAGTGAAGCGGTTGAGGAAGACATTGAACCGAGCAAAGACCGAGTGGCGGTGAAGATACTCTTGCGAAAACCTTTGCGTTGAGCGATCAGTTCACCTAGAAATTTGATCTGCTTCTCCGCCCATGGAATGAGGAATTTTGAGATGAATTCTCTATTTAATTAAAAAAATATATATATATTTAATAAAGTTATCAATCAAACAAATATCTTAAATTTAAACTTTTAGAAGTCAAGTACAATACGTAAATTCTATATTAAAGCTATAAACTGAAATAAAGATGAAGTATGTCTTAAATACTAACCAATATAAATTAAGTTGGGTTATATACCATTATAAAAAGATCTTTTCGTAAAAATATTAGACACTGGCTTGAAAGTGTAACATACCATCTTTATGCATTCAATAGAACTAACTTTCAATGTTGACACACTTTCCCACCAATCTCTGATATATAGCAAACATTGGCTAGAATAATTGAGATTCAAGTAAACTTCAAACATGTTCTGTAACATTCCAATGAGATTTGTTTACTTTTGAGTGTGATGTAAAATTGTGTATTATACATCGTTGAAATGCTCAAGAAAAAAATCTGTATAATTATGTACAACTTCAACATGGATTAATTTTCCATTTTTAATAAGATATATCTTTCGCTATTCCAAAAAATAAATACCATTATCAATACCAAATTCGACTAGACAAAACCCAAATTAGGCACCAAAAATAAACATTTTGCCTAGGCAACTCGCGATTTGACGAGATTCTAGTTTTGACGGTCTTGACGCATGATAAAATGTACATACCTGAGCATAAAATCGATAGTCTCGGAAACGGAAACCAAGCCCTCCTTCACATGATCCAGATTAGCCAGATGCGAAAGCCAATCATTGATGAGATCCCTTGACTGACCAGTCGAAGCATTTGTCGAACTAGCATGACTCGAAGTAGACTCTCGCCTCGACGACTGATGCATTTGGTGATTTTGCTGCGACCTCTGCGAGACCAGTTCGTTGTAGAACCTTGAGTTCTCCTGTGACTCGAACACCACCGAGGCGGTGAGTGGATCCACCACACCGGATCGAGATTCTAGATCACTCTCCAAGCTCGTCGGTTGTGCTTGAAAGTTATTGTTATTATTGAGATTAAGCGAGTGATTGAGTTCGGAGCTCAGCTCGTCTACCATCCGTAGGGTAGAATCGTCACCAGCCGTGGTAGAATTGGCGTTCGGTTCGATGTAGAACACGAACGAATTGGGAAAATCAAGTTTCATGCTTTGGCAGGTTCGCGTAAACTCGTCCGGAGACTCATTCGGACCTGGTGGCTCCAGCATCTGGTCACTGAGCACGATGAAATAACGCACAAAGTCCGACTGTATGAACCGGAGTGAGGAGTTTTGCTTTACCTGGTGAGAGACAAAAAAAGATTATTAGAAAAAACAGCGGTAAAGCGTCAAACAGTTATCATAATTTAAAGAAATATGCAAAAAAATCGAATCAAACCAAGTAAGAATTGGAAAAAAAAGTTCGAATCAAATTAAATAATAATTCAAAAAGTTATGCACAACATTCGAATCGAATCGAAATAAGATTCGAATCATAACACAGAAAGTTTGATTCGAATCGGTTAAGGATTCGAATCACAACACTGAAAATTAGATTCGAATTGGTTAAGCACAATTGAAGTAGGATAACTTTCACAGTACAACAAAAAATAACAGAAAACCAAATATGCCAAAACATAGAGACCCACGACCATACTTTTCATTAATATATAGAAGATAGAAGAATTTGATTCAAACCAATTTGTTTAGAATTTCAAAACAAATTGAAACTAAATCAAATTTTTAGATTGGATTGTAGTTTCAATTGGAGTAACAATATTCAAGTATAAAACAACTTAAGACGTACCGAAGCGCAGAGCCGTTCAAAGATGACCTTGTAGTGAGGCAGCTCGAGTTTGGTGATCACAAAGAAGCAACCAGTGGCGGCACCGATAAAGTCATGATCCGAGGGTTCCATTGTGTCAAGAAAGACATTCTTCCACATATCGTACCATGGAGTGTCCCATGACGAGCCACTCTCATCACCTTCTTCCTCTCCCTCGGGACCCCGATCTGAGAGATAGGTGTTGGCCATCGAGGCGATGATATCAAAGTGAAGCTTCTTGAGCGTAGAGCCCGTGGGACGGGTTCGAAACTGGTCGGCATCGTAGAATCGAAAGCGAAGCTTGTTCAAGCCGTACGCGTTCCGTCCGTTCAGATCACGGATTGTCACTAGTAGAAAACAAATTAAAATTTTGTAAGATACAGCAAAATGCTTGTAATTCGCAAATGAAGGAGAATTCAAAATTGAAATTTTTCGCAAATAGCAAATTATCGGCACAAACACAAGAATAAAACAACTTTATTATTGATAATAAGCGCTTATTTACAAATGAAAGTCACTCGTGCTTCTCCTTATATTAAGCATGCTGGAACATCGATTGGACGTCTCTATTGCACATTGTCGTTCTCCACCTGTTCCAGCATGTCTTGAAGGTCGGCACAAATACTGTATAAACTAAGATTATTGAAAAAGTTTTTAATATAAAACTTTATTCTAAATAATATATGCAAAAATAACTATCTATTTAAAATTGTCACTTTTGGGCTATTTTACCCGGAAAATTGACCGTAACATAATAAATCAGCTGATCAATATAAATTAACTTACAATGAAGATTGGTGACCGAGGCGAATTGGTTGAGTACATTAGCCAAGGTGGCACCGGTTCCAAAGCTGCTTTTGACAAATTGTTTCGCGTGATCGGTGAGAACAAGAACTACGTTGCACGAGAAGAGTTTGGAGACGAGAGCCTCGAAGCCACCACCAGGTTCACCAGGTGAAGATCGAGTCGTGTTGTTGGGAAACCCGGAACTCGAGTGATTTGAGAGCATCGAGTGCAATGAGCTACTACTGCTCACCAGTTTCATCATCACAGACAAGTCAGCTTTTTTGGAGTTTATTACACGTTTTGTTTTGTTTTCCCACTTCTTTTGTTGTTTTCTTGTCACTGTTATTATTATTATTATTGTTGTTGTTTTAAATTGGTGAGTATGCAACGTCAGCACGATTGTTGTTGTTGTTGTTGGAACATGATCTCTCACTCTCTCTTTCTCTCTCACTTTATTATCCTACGATGATGATCATGCTCAAGAGAGGGAACCCACAAAGAGAGATCAAAGGCGAAACAACGCCGCCGATCAAATCAAAAATCAAAACAATCTGCCACTGGGAGAGATACATCAGAAGCAGCAGCATCAACACACACAACACGCTTTACATGGCTATTTCAACCTTGGTGAGGTTTTTGGGTAAAAATATTGAATGGCGCGAGATTTAAACTTATTCATATTCATCACTACTATAAAGCTTGTATTGGTTTTGAGAAAAATTAAATTTTTTTAGGTTAAGTTTCTTTATTACTAAAGATAGTATTTTGTAAGTTGTTTTGAAAACTGCTTATTTTTAGTCGTTTCTTATGGGTTCAAAAAATTACCAAAAGCATTTTAAAATAATGTCCCTTGTTGTCGAAACAAAGTAGAAGGCAGGAATAGTTCTACGTTTGACTGGTTCAATCATGCACAAAGATTAAACTGCCAGTTGTTATGTTTATTACAGTTCCTGTTAAATGCTGATTATTCCCTTACAATTTCAAAAATACTAGCTTTTAAAGTGACAATTTAAGAAAAGTTGGCTTATAAGTTATAACTCTACAATTGAAAAAAAATTTCGTTTATAAACTTACATGTTTAAATTGAAAGTCTATTACCAACACTTGTTGAGTTATAACCAGAAACGTGCTTAATGTTATTATCTTATAACCGGACTTAGCGTAACCGGAAATAATGTACAGTTTATGTTTACCAACGTAGCTTTATTTGATCATCACCATTCAATCGTTATTGTTCGTCTTTCTAACTCTCACTTTCCAACCAAAAGAGTATCTATTCAAATTCTCATTGGACAAATTTCTTCAACTGGTCCAGGTTGACCTTTTTGCTCAGCATTGACCGATTAGGATCGGCTTTACTGAAACCCATCTGAGTTTGCACCGCTCGACTGTTGAACGAGTTTCTCACCAGTATTGCTGGTTGAGCTGGCTCGGACTTTTTGCCCTCATCATCCGATCCACGATTACGTCCGGATGTGGTTGATGAGATTGCTACTGATGATGAGGTGACTTGATCACGTGATTTCATTAATCGTTTTGAAGCGCCTTTTGATGCTTTAAGGTTTTGTTTTGAAGTGGAACCAAACACGCCACGTGACGTTACTTGATTGTTTGAGGCAACTGTTCGACGCTTTTGTTTAGTTGTTTTATCCTAGATATAGGGAAGGTTTGATTGTAAAATTACTTAAATGTAATTCCAACGTAACTAGAACACTATCCAATAGAACACTATAGTAATTTTCTCTTATAATGTTAATGTACGCTTTATGGGCATGCGCAGTAAAATTCGAATTCTTAACCGATTCGAATTTAACTATGGTTGTTATGCTTCGAATTTTTATCCGATTTGATTTTAACTTTCACTGATATGATTTGAATTCTAAATCAATTTGAATTGGACTTTCGCTATTATGATTTGAATTCATATCTGATTCGATTTAAACTTTCGTTGTTATGATTCGAATTCTTATCCAATTCAATTTTAACTATGATTATTATGATTTGAATTTTTATCTGATTTTATTTTAACTAGGGTTGTTATGATTTGAATTTATAATCGATTCAAATTTGACTTTTTTAGCAGGGCGAGAGGCAGCTTTGCTGCAAAAGCCCTGCTATTAATCTCATGTTTCTGTCCGTCTTCACAAAAA
>WURS02441830.1:0-14873 GCA_011762765.2 Rhinocypha anisoptera
AGTTGTATATATCCATTACATAAAACTGAACTGTTTAGTTTTCCACTGAATTACCGCCTTTTGGCCACTGTGGTATAGGAGGGGTCGTTATGAGAGGTGGCTGCACTCATCAGTGATGGGCCTTGTCTTCGTCGTCCGACTTTCGCATTATATTCATTTTGTAGAAAAATTGATCAAGAATAAAAGGTTCATATTTCCTGCAAACTTTTTTTCAGATCAATGTTTAAGCAAACAATGGAAGCTGAGAAAGGAGGTGTTTCGCATTAGAGTCCGAAAAATAATTAACTTCATTGACAGGAGGTGCACGAACCCGTAAATTATAAAGAATTTGTTACATGCACCATAATTACTCTTAGAAAATATTCTGTAAAAAAGCAACATTTGGCAATCGCTATGGCTTACAGCATTTATTATCACCACATTTGATGGCATCATGCAATTTTTCACAACACAATTTTTACTAGTTTTTCTGCTAATATCCGATGGAAGCCAGTTTCGTTGAGCTACCCGAAGCCCTCTTATGTACGCAGTCAAAAACAAAGAGAGAGGGACACAAAGAACATCCAACAATGCCATTCACTCACCTTCCCGACTATTGTAACCGTCATATCTTCACTCTCCAAGTCTAAAACAAAATTCCCTTCACCTCCTTCCCCATTACACCACAGGACATTATTTTTCTCACTGAACATTTCAATGGTGATGTAGGTGGATGTTAAAAAAAACAAAGAGTATCCAAATCTGAACAAGTGTTTGTTTAAAATTGTCATTTAGTGATTTTTTTGGGTTTCTGTTTTATAGCAAAGTAAGATTCAGTTTCAGCAGAAATGTAAGAACAGGCATGCTGTATTTGGTATTAACAATATCAAAAAAATGAGTAGTCGAAAATGAGGATTGGCTTATTAGTTTTTTCTAAAAGTACCAGGAAAAAACTAAAAGGAATCATTGTTAAAACAATCATTATTCATTAACAGAGAGATTTCAAATCAAGGGATTATGAAGCTTCCATGTGTGAACTATATTTCTGGATGTTTACCATTATTATCATTTTTACAGGATTAATTCTAATTGTTAATATGGATAAAGTACATGAATTTCAACCCACTTTTTGCACTATTTTTCATAAGTAACAGGTTATAAAAATAATAAAATAACTCTAAATATCCTTAAAAAGGATTCAAATGTGCGTGAAAAACCAAGAGTGAACATTTATAAAGAAGTGTTTGGGATGAACAATTGCAATACCTCATAAACAAATTAATATACAGAGCCAGATTTTACCATCATGTTGAATTGTGTTAAAACTTCATTTTATATCAATTTGGTGGGGTAAATAATAGATTTAAAATATGGTATTTTCCTCGTTCATAATACATAAGATCGAAATAAACATGATCACAGGCATGGAGGGGTGAGTTAAAATAGGTAATGTTTATTCTCTTTAGTTATATAGCATTCATGTTACATAAATATTATTTACCATGGTATTACTAATGTTGGTTACCATAGGTTTTAGTTTAAGTCGCTTCTTGCTTGGCAACTGCTCAGTAATGTTCAAGTTAGTATGCATACTTCGTGTCATCTCACTCCCTGTCTCTAGCCCTCAACTCGACCTGCAGGATATTTTGCAGATGTTAGATGTCTGTCTCTTGTTCTCCTTTCGTCCATTAATAGTTGTTAGCCTAATCACATCACAATCGTTGTTAGCTATCATTTACTGCCATTGAAGGCCTTTGACGGTGGCAACATTGCTAAGTCTATCAGGAGCAGGATTGCTTAATTGAGTGGAAGTTTTAATTTATGAATTCTGGTATGATATGTATTAGAGTCCTACATTTTCTATTTGTCCAATTTTTCATTCATTTACTGTTTATTTTTGCAAAGCAGCTAATGAGGTATGATGGATTAGAGCAGTGGTTCCCAGAGTGGGTGCTACCATCCCCTTGGTGGCGGTGCTTTGGTCTAGAGTGGGTGAAAAGAAACTGGGAAGTTACGATCGGGGGGTATTTGTGCATAGGTTTACGGAATTAAGGGGTTAAAGTTTGGGAAACACTGGGTTAGGGCCATGAGAAAAAAGACTATGAATTATGTGGATGGGAACTGTAATTGTTATCCCCTTAGGACATGCACCTTTACCCTCCAACTAACGTCGCCTCTGTTCATCAACAGGAATGTTTAATTTAGTGGAAGGATTTACTTTTAACCCTTAACCCATGAAATTATATATATATTATAGTACTAAGTGTCCAATTTTTCATTCATTTATTTTAATTTTTTTTAGAGAGTATCATTTGAGGTGATGGTAGTAGAGATTCAATAAGGATGTGTCAGTGCAGTGGCCGGTGATATCTGGACACACGATCACTCCTTGGGCACCCCCCCATTCAAATTGTATAATTTCTCACCTTCAAGGAGGCGGAAGTTTGTTGAGTAGATGGTTTTTACTTTTAATTTTTTATTTGCATTATGTCTTTAAGTCTTACTTGTTACTCCATTGAGTCCAGGTATATTGCAGTCTTAAATATGAAAAAAACTTTTTATTGAGTCATAACTATATTCTTAAAAAGTGTTTTATTAACTAGAGGGAGTGATTTAATTCTGAAATTGATGGAATTGGAATCAATAAATTATAATAGAAATTTGAGAAACTGATTTGGGATGAGAATTGCTACAATTTTGTAACTGACCCATGACCAGGTTTTGATAAATGATATTCAGATAATTTTTGTTTGCGGAATAAATCTGGACAAAATGCACAATTTAAAAAATATAAATAATAACACAATGTTTTTAAATAATGTAACTTATCAAATAACATACTAATTAATTTAAAAAGTTTCATTTGAACAACTACAAGTTTCATTTGAGCAACTACAAATTTACAATAAAAAATTACATAACACTAAGAAAGTTACAATCCAGGAATATTACATTTTCAACAGAAATTTTGAAATTTGGAATCAACATCTGAACATTTAATTTTATATCCGACAATGAAAGGTAATCTAAGAATTAATGAAAAAACTCTTAGAAGTGAGTCAACACATAAATGCACAAATTAAACGTTTCACGGAAAGAATACCTGAATATTCCCAAAATACTTTTATAGCCAGCAAAGCCAGCAAACATTAGCCATTCTTCTGTTCAAAAATAGACTTCAATGACTAGCCTTCAACATATACATCCAATTTAACCTTCTTTCTTCCTCTCTGGCTCATCATCACTTGAACTTGAACTACTGGATGATGCATTCTGGAAAGTTATTGCATTGTTGTATTAATAAAAAATAATTGCAATAATTTGTAACCAACAGTTACTCAACACTAGAGAGAATGTGATAATTGATTAATTATTTTTTAAGGGCAAAGCTGAAACACCTCAGACCACTGGGAAATATTAATAACAAATATTATTCCCAACATGGCTAATTGAACCAATAATTTGTTACACCATTCAATGATATAAAACATTAGGAAATTTTTCACTACATGATTTTACACTACACCCACCAAAATAATGGAAGTAGTACAGTAGAAGTCTGCTATGGCAAGAGCTGATAAATGACGAAAAATCTTTCATTATAATGAGCACTTGTTATAGCCAACGGTCATTTAAATTCACCTCTTTCAGCATTTGTAATGTCACCAAAAGAAGGCGAAAATGAGCCATGAAGTAGTTGTATCAATCCACCCACAAATGCATTGAAAATAGATTATTTCATTAAAAAGATTTTAAAATATTGTCACCAAAAGTCATGCACTCGTAACTAATGAACGTTACACATCAGTATTATCTTGGCTACGTTTCGTGAACAATCATAGATAAGATATGGCCTGCGATTAACAATTACGATTCCATAAATAAAGGAGGGTCGAGAGATTGGCTGTCCTGCTAAGGTCAACACAGACAAATGGGCTTTTCCTGCATTGTCTACAAGTTTAATTCACAGCTTCATATGTTCTTTTATTACGACTGATGAGCTATAAGGACGAAATAGCACCAGGAAATTATAGACTGGCGCAGAGATTCCAAGATAAGTTGTTCAGTCATTCCCCATGAAAGTCTGTGGCATGAAACCACAGTCTTCTCTCGTAAAATCACCACAAAGTCTCTCGTAAAGCCTTCCTTACAATGTAGATTTGCCTTCCTTACAATGTAATGAGTGTTCGAATCCTGTGATTTATGCAACCCACGGCAAAATCTACTTCCTATAGCAATAGTGCAGATATGACCACTCGTAATAACCGGTGGAACACCCTATGTTTTAACACGTGGACCAACCAAAGCAAAATGATCACTCGCTATAGCGGCCTTCTACTGTATTTCCAATTGGCATCAATTTGTTAGCATCTTCACTTGACTACCTAAGACATATTTTCTATCAATAATACAATATTCAAAATTTAATTAATTTTTGATAGCTGTTTCCTAGCCGAGAGTACTATTACTAGTAGACACACATTATAGTTAGTGAGTACTAGTTGTCTCCCTCCCTCTCTCCTTATACCCCCTCCCTCCCACTCTTTTTTTTTTTGATAGAAATGCAAAAATAAAAGTGTGCCATGCAAAATAGATCAATCAAGTCAAATATAGAAAAAATGTTTGCATCAAGATAATCATAATTGAAGGTTGGATTATTATTTGTAATGAAAAGGAGAAAAGTGTATACTAGGAGTATATACAAAGTATAACAATGAGTATACATTTGATACAAGCCTGAAAAATTTGGAACAAATGAAAATTAGAATAAAGAATATTAATGATAAGAAGATTGCAATTTCCTACTGTTAAATCTTTCACTTTAATAGTACGAAACTACCATCTTGTTGTCAATAATATGTTCAAATTCCACCACATCATGCCTGAAACTATGCAATTAAGGTACTATGAAACTAAGTATTTCTTACTTACATGTGCTGGAATGCTGTAAGGAAATGATTTTCCTGTGGCTTCAACTCCTTCCTTTAATTTATATAATACACGCCTAGTTATGCTCTCTAAACTAACAGTTTTCACTGCCCAATCAAGGGCTTGAAGACCTTCATCAAATTTGGCTTCAGAAACTGAAAAAAAGGGAATTAGAAAAGGAAATTGTCAGCCAAAACCATCATCACATCATAGCCTGAAGATCATAATCAAAAGTGAATTTCTCTGGTTTTACCCCTTTAGTACATTTAAGTATAATGAAATTAGATGTAGTACACAGGGTAAACACCACCACACCAAAAGGTGCTACATCTTCTTTCAATGTGTTCCTTCCCCTATATTAAGCCTGAATCTGTAATACATTTAAGTATGTATTCACAGAAAAAATTCCTATGACTGGGATTTAGGGATGAGTAAATACAGATTCACCACATGGATTAGAATCGAATAATTTTAGTGTTTAAAATTATTATCATTATTATTTTTTATTTTCTTACCTTGCTGGAAGTTCACACATCCCGGGTATATTACCTACCAAAGGACTGGGCTAATTGACTATTAATATGGACTATTTTTACTATTGTTTGCTATCTTAGTTTTTTGTGGTTTATTGAGTTTGACATCAGGTTACAGTGTATTTTCTTGTCTTAAAAACTTTCTTACAATACTGCATGTTTTAATGATGATTACTTTTTGGACCTCTTGGTGTACGTAGCCATTAAGACCAAGAAGGTTTAAGTTGTGGATGAATGATTTTGGAGTGATTCCGGTATTTGGTATTATAAATGGTGCTATTTCTACTTTCTTTTGCCTCCAGATTCTTTCTTGTTCTATTCTTTGTGGCATATATTTCTATATTTTTTTCGTTATATTTTAGCTGTATATGTATCGTTGGGGATGGCTATGTCTATGAGGTAGGTGGTTTTAAGTGTTTTGTATTGAAGTGTAATATACAGTCTATTGCAAGCGATTGTTTTAATTATTATACTTAATATTATTACTACAAAAAATAATAATTGTAGTATGAGAGGGATGCCTGTCATTCTTATAAAGAATTGTTCTTGAAGTTGCATTGAACTATGGTCTAATTAATGACTCCAGTTCAACAGCACCTAAGGGTACATCACTTTTAGTGTGCATATTTTTGACATCGATTATTTGGAATAAATTAGCAAATTGCCACTCACTAAGCATCTTTCAAGTTGGGAAATTTAAATTATCAATGCACAATTCCTTGCAATAAATGCAGAGGACACACTAAAAAGTTTTTCTTAACAAAATATTCAACATCATGTTGCATAATTTATCCAGCACACATTACCACACTAAGCAGCATAGTTATGTTTCACGAAAATGTGTTCAAGGCAATCAGGTAACACCCAAAATTACATTTGAAATATCAAAATATTTACATTTCCTGAGTATGACTTACTTACCATGTACATCAATCAGTGAGCTGTAAATGTTGCCCTTAGCAAGATCAGGTACTGGGGAATCTTTGATTAAATCTAGTAGCCTGTTAAGGAGTGAAATGTCCTTATTGGTTCTTGCGGTCTGACACACATACTGGAATATGACTTGAGGGAAATTATGGAGGTACTCCTTCCATATAGTATTAGCCTCAGCTTCTTTGCCTTCAGTTGAGAAGTAAACAGCCCACAACACATTTATAGGAGACAAAATGTTTCGAGCAGCATGTTTTTTGGCCATTGCTTCATCTGAAATTATAAAGAGAGATAGAAAAAATTAATTGCCAATTGCAGTACCTTAGTAATGGTTGGTGCATCGATTTATTTCCTATAGTTTTTTCATAACCTAAACCATTCAACAAAATCTGCTCAACAACATGCACAGGTGTGATAGCACTGCTCACGGGAGGTCCAAAAGAGTTTGTTACTAGGAACAGCTGATGGGGTTCCTTGACTAAAAGTATTCACCAATGCATTTACATAAGAAGTTGGCCAGGACCATAGCATTCGTTTGTCAAATGGGATTGTTCATTAGGTGGGGGTTGATAGAGGTTTTAAGATACTTTAGGTAGGAATGGTATGGTGAAATATGGTAAAATTACATATAAAATCACTATTTTCAAAATTATACCCACACATACTAATGTATTATTTCAAAATAAGAGGGTGAAATAGTTCAATAAATTTAGTTAGAGAAAAATATTAGAAAAATCACAACATTAAATAACATCTTGAAATAGTCAAGAATGCCTTGGAGATACCTTTGCACAATTATAACATAAAATTAATGAAAATTTCTATATGATTTAATTTAATATATCCACATTAGGTGACAAAGTTTTAAATTTCTCCGCTTTGATAAGGAATATTTCTTGTTTTAGTAACATTTTTATTTTAAGTGAGCATGAAGCATAAATCATATACATGTTGTATAACCTATTATAAATCATAATTTCTTTGTCTGTAATTATATCATTCTCTAGAATCATAGTTATGGTCGGTGCATTGATTGATTACTATAGTTTTTGGATAACCTAAACCATGCTTCAAATTTTGCTCAACAACAGGCACAGGTGTGACGGCACTGCTCATGGGAGACCCAAACGAGTTTGTTACTAGGAACAGCTGATGGGGTTCATTGACTGAAAGCTATTGTTCCTATGCTTCCTATCTCAAGGTCAGTGTCATTTTCATGAGCGTTGCAGTGTGTTGTGGTAGATGTGGCATAGTATTTGTCGTAAACAAGTAAATGCCTAGAACCACCTGGAACCCATGACTGAATAACGTGATGAATTATATGAGAGTGAAATAATAATGTTAACTATTAAGAAGCTAGACAGTATTTTTTATTGTGAAATTACACAGTAGTGTATGGAATTTCTTTAAATTCAATTAAAGCCTGACATTAAAATAATTTATCTAGATTTTGCTGAAGTTTCATTAAGTTCTGTTGTTTTGTTTTGTAAAAATGAAGTAATAATTCTGCAGGGGACTGAAACAGCTTTGTGTAAAATCCTTTTATCAAATTTACATAATTTCAAATAGTAAAGCAGTAAGAATACTTAAAAGGATCGGCCGAGATTGTATCTCACATGTGTAAAATTGGTATAATATATTATACAGTAGAATCTTTTGATGTTATATTATAGTTTACATGTGTAAATTAACAAATATAAGAAAAAACCCTGGAATTTTTCTCATATACCAGGTGATAGGGGCTGGAACTAAAGGGGTTAAAGTTCGCACATGGCATCCGATACCATCTACTTTAATTATAATTTATTAAAAATAGTAATTTATTTGTAATTGAATTATATATTCTCTAGGACCTTGAAATGAGTTAGTTCTTCGCTTCATTTCCTTTATTATTGACCAATGTAAACTCTGTATAAAATCCCATTCAACAACACACGGTAGTGTGATGACACAGCTTGCTTGCAGGCAACTGAAAATGTTCCCAAATGGAACAACTGTTGGGGTTCCTATCTCAAGGTCAACATCTTTATCCAGGGCAGTGTGTTGAGTTCTGATTAGTCAGCGTAACATTTGTATCATTCAGATCGTAAACAAGTAGATGCATGGAACCCATGACGGAACAATGTGATGAAATAGGTATGTAAGAGAAAAATGATAATGGAATAAGAATTCACACAATAATTTGCTACTGTTGAATTGCACTGAATTACTTTAATCGATTACTTCCATTAAAATTGACGAGAATATTCCCAATTTTGCTGCAGTGTCATTAAGTTCTGCGGTTTTGTTTCGTAAAAATGAAAATCTACTTCCGTAGGGGACCAAAAAGGCTTTTCGTAAAATCGTTATATCAAATTTACGTAATATCAAATAATAACTCCATAAGAATAGATAGGGAGACGGTGGGGACTGCTTCATCATTTGCGTAAAATCAAATTTTTCGTAAAATCGGATTATGTAAAATTGAGATTCTAATGTATCAAGATTCTAATCAATCTTAAAAAGTATAAAGATATTTATAGGAGTGTATAGAGATTGTTATTACAGCCTATGCATCAAGAAAAAACATAAAATATTGAAATCAAGTGAGAACATAAAGTATAACTCAGTACTCTGCTGTTTTCAACATTTTTGATTTCAAGCTTAGTCCCCCCACCTTACTTTACCCTCTGGTATTTTGGACTATATTCAGGGAAATACAGTAATAAGGCAATTGGCAATGAGAAGGAAACTGACAGGATAGATATTGAGACATGATAGAATAAAGGTGAATGAGAATAAGTATTTTACATGGATATTATAGCTGATAAGAAGTATGCATGTTTGTGGGGGGATTTTAGGTACTTTTGACCTGGAGTTCATTAGAAACCTAACTTAACTACCCCCTCACCATCAATATGTATAATAGAGATGTGAAAATAAAAAAAGTATTTAATTTTTCATGCACATGCAAATACACATTGCAATATGAACAGATGTTTGAAATTTTGTAAACTTGATCCTTTTCCGTTTATAACTACATTACTTGATATTTAAGCTCTGGAATTGATGTCATCTGGATACTCTGTGGAATGTAATAATAATTGAGTGAAATGACATTGTATTTCTGCACATTTATGTAGGAATCCAAAGTCATTTCAGCCAATTATAGTCACGGAATTCTACAAAGTAGAGCAAGAGACAGCCTCTTTTTTTCTGTAATGCAATACATTTTGATTTTATAATAACTAGCAGACTTACACAAAGGAATCAATTCAGGTTGATTTTTCAGCAACCCAATGGCACCACCACGGGGAAATGTCTCTTGAATGGATGCCAATTCTTCATTCTTAGCAACTTCAATTCGTTTATCAAGGTTTTTAATGTATTCTTCTGCTTTTCCAGAAACCATGTATGCATTGCACAAACGATTATCAAAGGATAACAATTTTTTTTCATTCTGGAACACAAAAATAAATTCAACTTAAGTGAATAATCATAAATAAATAAATCCAACCACTACAGAAAAACAATAGTATTTGTCAGAATATAGCCACCATTAAATGCAATTCCTTTCATATTTAGCATTATTAGCACAAACGATTATCAAAGGATAACAATTTTTTTCATTCTGGAACACAAAAATAAATTCAACATAAGTAAATAATCATAAATAAATAAATTCAACCACTACAGAAAAACAATAGTATTTGTCAGAATATAGCCACCATTAAATGTAATTCCTTTTATATTTCTAGTTATCTTTTGAGAAGAAATGAATTATCACCATGAAATGAGGAATTGACTCTTTTAGTATTTGATTAGTCTAGTCTACTACTACTAGACCGATTAAAAAAAATTCTATTTTATGCATGAAACTATGTGGTCCCAGCTGATCTTTTAATTATTCTTTTGGCATTACAATATATTTAGACTTAGAAACAAGATTAGAAATCATGAACACTGGCTAGCCTCAGGTATTCTAGGTTCATAGTTAGGAGGATTGTTGAAGAAAGAAAGAATAACAATGTCATGAGTAAGATGTCATTCCATAGGTCCATAGTAAGATGTCATTCCATAGGAATTACTAACATACCAAAAAAATGGGAAAAAGAGAGATTCACTGATACTCTGCATTTATGAGTAAGGTGAGTAGTTGGAGAACAAAGTCACAAAAAATGATAAATACGACAATGTGTGAGCAATATGGAAATTAAATTAAATTTAGCATAATAGAAGAATCATCAAATCAAGGTTTGATATTAAGATGGACTGGAGAGTTAATAAAATATACTGTAACAAAAATCTTTGAATTATTCTTCCTTTCCTTGATTTTGCTACAGCATGGAAGTGAGTGAGGGTGTATTCTGGTTGAGGTTATTTATTTATTTAGGGGGTACACATTGCAAGTCGGCTACAAGCCGGGTGGCAATGACATGAATATGGCCCATACTCAACAAGTAATAAGAAAATATTATACGAAAAGACCCCTTATACGTTTAAGAAAAACACATAGATAATTATAAAACACAATTAACATCTACAAAGAACAATTAACACCTACAAAAAATAAAACAACATCTACAGGATTGAATAATTAATCAAAAAACTCCTTGCAATTTTCTCCTAAAAGTTTGTAGGGATTTGGGAAAGGGCTTAAGAAGTTCCTCAGGTAACCTGTTCCATTCTTCAATGCCTCTGTTTAGGAACAAAAACATATGAGGGGGAACCCAGAAATAACCGGAATTGTAATGCTACGCATCGTGTAATTGTAGTACCAGGTTGCGTCACCAGAGGACTGTTGTGGGACATCTCCTGAGTCATCCTGCCAGGTGGCATCATCGGAGTGTGACTAGTTTGGTTTCTCTGGCAATTTGTTAGTGTGCGTATAGTGCAGACGTGACACGAGAAAATGGCTACTTCTTACGAACAATGTGTGGCTGTGAAATTTTGTTTTTTACTTGGCAAGAACGCAGCGGAAACTGTTGTGATGATGCAAACAGCTTACAAAGAACATACTCTTAGCAAAACTCAATGGTATGAATGGGTTTTCTCGGTTTAGAAAAGAAGAAATGGCCATTGAAGATCAGCCTTATTCCGATCGCCCTTCAACTGCTCGAATAAGAAGACAACATCGGCAAAATTCATGATCTGATCAACGGAGATCGACGCAGGACAATCGACCAACAGGACAATCGACCAACTCGAGACTTATCCGGGTTGTTCTGGAGCTCAATTCAGTACATTTTGATCGTTGATTTGGAGTTGCAAAGAGTGGCAGCAAAGTTTGTGCTGATCACCACAACGCTCCTGTGCACACGGCTCTCAGTGTTCGCAATTTTTTTGACTCAACGAAACCAACCTTGCGCCCTATTCTCCAGATTTAGCACCCTCGGGCTTCTTCCTGTTCCCGAGCATGAAAAGAGACATGAAAGGGAAGCGATTTGCCGATGCCAAAGACGTAAAACGCAATGTCACGAAGGTGGTAGCAGGTATCAAAGAGGACGAATTTAAAAAGTGCTTCCGACACTGGAATGAACGTTTGAACAAGTGCATTAATGCTAATGCATTAATGCTTTGAGGAAAATTAAGGTTGTATTTGAAAAACAATAAAGTAAATGCTTTCTAAAAGAAATTCCGGTTATTTTTGGGTCCCCCCTCGTATTCAATCTAAAAAAATATGAAAAAGAATCCACATTTTTCAACATCATTAGTAATATGAACAAGGTTAAAAAATCAAAATGAAAAGCTCACCGGTGATAAGAGATTTCCAATGTTGGTAATTGAATCTACATCTCCCAAATTGGCCAAACGGTTGAGAAGAAAGCGAAGCACCCTGGGTGATATCAGTCTACCACCCTTCCTCACTTCAGGAGAAAGGTAATTCTCAGTTATAGCTGTTGCTTCCCCAACCCTGTCATTTTTTACCAGTTGCTCCACAAGCAAACTCAACTCATTTGCTGGCATACTTTTTCCTTCTTCCTCAATTCTGTTTGTTATAAAGTAATTTCAAAAAAGATTATACACACTGATTACAACTTCATGTCTATTTCCTAGTTAGGTTTTTAATTAGTGGGATAGGATTAAGGGAAACACGTAGACAATGAATGTGCAAATGGAAGTTGAGGAAAACTTAAGGATGTAAACTATGAATGAAAAAGACTTACATAAATGATAATGGTGTCCACCTTGTGAAAATATTTGTAACTATAATTAAATAATGAATTGAACTTAGTGAATGTTTACTCTTTTCTGGTAAATGACATGCTTTTAATTTTATGTACCACTTCCAAGGTATATGAGGAGTAAAAATAATAATAATTTTTATCAGTCCTGTCTAACATGAAGAATAGGGTAGGTAAAAATACAAAAATATGCCATTAAATCTGCAATTCATGTAATACTTTGCATTCACTGGCATTCAGTATTATTACAACACTAACATTTTTGTTAGCCTTAGGAAGTTGGAAAATCATGAAAAAAGTATTATTTTTAGGAGAGATATTTCTCTACATGCAAATGCTTGAGAGATTCAAATAAAGGTAGCAAAAAAGGTAAGGAGAGTTTCCTGCGAGAATTCTAGTCACAATTAAAATCTCCACCAAGAATTTAGCCCAATGTGGATCAAAATGTAAAATTCTATGCTTGTGACGTTCCTCTTACATGGTAAATGGTCTGAAAACTGCATAAATTTGTTCAAGGCCTTACCTTAAACAAGTGCTGTGAGTTATAGCACTGTTACTAAGAGAGCATGCAAATCAAGAGTCCACCAGGTCAACCATTACCAAGCAGCTTCAAGCTGAATACATATTTACACTCCCAATATTTGGCTTCAGTAGCTTTACTTTTTAAAAAATCCTTTACTTTTATGCCCTTTAAAGCTTCCGTGAAAATACTGTATTCTACTTTCCAGTTTAATATTCTTGCATTTTATATGACTTTCTATTAATGTCAAATTAATAATAATGACTCATTGAAAAAACTATAGTTTCAGAAAAATTTCTCTTACAAATCAATGTCACATAGTAGCTAGAAAACAAACAATGCAATTCATACATAGAAATGAATATTAATGGAGAAAAATTCTCTTGGTGTGTAAACAGAAGAATCATACGTATGAAATGGCTCTAAACTAAACTCACTTCATTTTGCACTGTAGAGCTGCATCTGTGTCACTGATTCTAATGGCTTGTCTAAATCGTTGCAATGATGGAGACTTTAATAAGCTCATCTCTTTGCCTTTAGTTTTCTGTTGAGCTTCTGCCTCCTGAACCAGACCAATGGCTTGGCCACTCACAGATAACTCTGAAACAGGCTTTGGCTCAATAAAAGGGACCTTCATACCATTTTTCTGCAGAAGTTTGGCAAGGGATATTAGGAATTCATCAGAGGGCTGCACGTCTTCATCCTGCATCTGCGTCCAGAGACCCAATGCCTTCTCAGCATCATTAGAATTGGCTGAAAATAATTTTCAATGACAATTTTTAAAAACTAAACACTGTTGTTAAATACAGAACAATACAATTGGACACAACAATAGAATTAGAATAAATACAAACAATCAGAAATAATCATCACTGGCAGGATAACACTAGACTAACAGTATTTAAAAACAATATGTACTTTCACAAAATGTAGATTTTAACTTTGTTTTATTTCCACAGAATATTATGAACATGACCAGTATCGAACAATGGTGGTGCTCATAATATTCTGTGGAAATAAAACCTAAATTTTGTGTTATTATGGAATTCCACCAAGTGCATTTTACCCTACCTTTCCTCGGTGAATTTTATTATAATATGTACTTCCTTGTCATATTAGCAATGAAAGAAAGGTTAGAGTTATAAAAACTATGATGTTGAAAGTAAAAACTCACAGTATGAAATCAATAGATGATGATAAATTTCTGAACGATCAATGTGGGTTAGGTCCTTAGTTGCTTCAACTAGCCCTTCAAGTGGAGTCACCATACCCTCTTCAGAATATCGTCGGCATACCGAGTTCAAGCGATTTGTCCTTGCTCGTAGGCCAGGAGTCTAATTTTGAAAAAAAATAAGGTCCAGAAATTATTAACTTTCCCAATGGCAGTCCCAGCCAAGTTAAGAGAACTGATGATGTACACATGGTCATTTTAACTCACCTCCAAAATTCGTCTGGCCTGCTTCAGTCGCCCACACTCCACAAAGGAAAAGACAAGATCATACAGGCTGTTCACCTCACCATGGACTCGACTACTGATGTCTGTGATTCTCTGCAAAGAGACAGCATCTTCTGCCTCTATTAATTTGCAAGCCAACTGGTTTTTGAATGGAGTACCACCATACTTTTCACTGCACCACTCAAATTTTTTCATTGCTCCTTCAACATCATTCCTAAAAAGTAAAATTATGGTTTCAAAATATGTGAATAAAAAATATGTACTTCTGTGAAAACACTATGTACTTATGGATAGGATAAATGAAACTTTGCAATTCCACAAATAACACTTTATTACGACCGGTTTTGTTCACTTGGTGACAT